>JABBWA010000224.1:0-75651 GCA_016628065.1 Suillus lakei | reverse complement strand
TAACTTTAGCGATGTTATAGATTGCGGCACGGGCAAATTGGATAATGTTTTTTTCCGAAGTCCAAGTCCCGATACAAATAAAACAATACATTAGTCAGCATGCTCCATTCTTTGGCTAATCCCGTGTTGACTCGGAATGAGTAACACTCGACTGAACAGTGAAATATAGGCGAGTCAACTAAGTATTCCACCCCATGCGAGAAGCCAGGCTTTCGTATCTGCAGTGGAGCGAGTATGAATTTCAAGTTGGTGACTCACTCTCAACCATGACCTATCGGATTACGAACATGGTGGGTCAGACCAGTCTCTGATCATCGCCTCATCAATATTCATTTTCTGGTCTCAATGCCGTGCAGCGATCTATTCCAACAATTTGTTGAAGTCTGGTTCTACTTATTGCCAAACACCAGGGACGCGAGGTGTTTCTGGTGCTTTTCTAATATCATCGTGAACTGGAGTCTTAGCAGTCACTTCAATCTAGCGGACAGCCTGGCTGTCCACTAGAAAAGCACACTCGAGTTTCTCCCGAAGTCTGCTTCTGCTTCTCGCCAAACACCAGAGACGCGAGGCGTTTCTGGTGCTTTTCTAATACTATGGACTGGAATCTTAGCCATTTCCGAGCGGACAGCCGGGCTGTCCACTAGAAAAGCGCCTTTGAGTTTCTCTCGCTACTTTCGCCCAACACCAAAGACACGAGGCAATTCTGGTACCACTTTCCTAACACTCAGAATTGGAGTCTTAGTCTTTTCTAGCGGATAGCCTGGCTGTCCACTAGAAAAGCACATTCGAGTCCCAGGCGATCCTACTGCCGCCAATGTAAGCTACCAGATGTGGCAACCAACGTAAAATGTTCTGTTCCCGATGTCGGCTGCCCCGCAGGAATGAAATGAGATCATCGTTTATGGTACTATGGAGCACCTTGGCGTCACAAGAATATAAAATGTTGGAGGAGCAAAGTGAGTATCGTCATCGTTTGACAGCCACGTCTGACACACACCCGCTGCTAGGTTGCTTGAATGAAACATTTTCTTGATCATAGCATTGTCGTTCCTACGTCCCCACGAAAGGGTGACATCGTTTATGAGGAGACCCAGATGCAAGCATCCAAATTATCACTGCTGTCATATACGAAGGAGTTAGAGCATGTTAAGGGCCAACTACACTGCTCTGAGCACCGCGAAGAGGACACATTCTGCTGGGTTGAAAATCACAACCAGGCGCCCCGCACTACCCGCTATGCACGCGAGACCTGCAAGAGTGGGCGAAATATCTTGTAAGTTCATACTCTATTGCTTGCGCACTCTTGCTCATGAATTTTAGCTCGAAATTGGAGATCCGGACAACGCTTGTGCTATTATGCCTAACAAGCCCCATTTTGATGAACTGAGAAAGACGCGTAAGGACCACACCACGTCACTTCAGCATGTACCCACTGTGCCCATCATTCACGATTACAAGCATCACTCACCACAAGCCGTGGTACATGCTTGGCAAGGAAGCAGAGCCACTGTGCCCCAGCCTCTCAAGAGGACATATGCCTTTATATGGAGATCCTGAGATGCACGGCTGTCATTTAAATGGTTTATGACACCTAGAATAGCGACATCATGTTAATTTCATATGTCAATCAGGCTCAGTTCCAGATTTATGGACTTTATTTCTAACTCCAAAGTACTTGAGTGAAGCTAGGCTTCACTCAAGTCGCAAGACTCATGGTCGACTAAGTCCCTGCCACCGTGCGAAGAGCTAGGATTTGCACATGGCAGCGGGGCAATCCTTGTAGCTACAGCTGGCGATTACTGAAGCAGTCCCATCTGCGGCAATTTACTTTCATTCGGAAATTCCAGACAGTCTGAGTTTTGTGGAGTCCCTGGGAGGTGCCCTCGGTGCCATGACCATTCTCAGTATTCTGACTATGCACAGGAAATAGGATTGCCTGTGATTTTTGACTCTGGGAAGTCTTCGACTCTCTTGGTCTCGTTCTTCTTCAACCATAGCTCCACCCTCTAGAGGACCGCCTGGCTGTTTCCTTTATGGACGAAAACGCCTATAGAGCCCACCACGCTGCGTCTTCAAGTTCTACTAGTAGCCAACTTGAGTGAAGCCAGGCTTTATTCCAGTTGACATGACTTCGAAAACATACTATCACTAAGCCGTGGCAGCTAGGCTGTCTCTGACTGCATATCTTTCTTTAACCACTTCCCCACAGCTCGACTGGCAGAACATGTCCCCTCCGACTGCCATTGGTTCTTCTATCTCGAGCATTCTTCTAGATAGAGATCTCTTGAGTCTTGGATCGTGCATTAAATTTGCGGTCACAGGAGCTTCAAATGCATATTCTCTCCGCCTTTCTCCCACCATCGGTTGGGTATGGATCGTCAGGCGAACTCACAGGAAAGTTCTCTACTTTGCATACTGTGACGTTCTCCCGCCAGAGGTTCAAGTTGTGTGGCCAGGAACTCTAGCACGGAGGTCCTCGTCTAGTTCGGCTGCCTGACCCAGCACTTTCATTTTTGGTGGAGCTGTACTCCATGTAGGTTACTCCACCAACTACATCATGATGGAGCTTCACAGCGTAGGGTGAACGTAATTGCTACCGAATTCCCGCTTAAATATCCAGTGCAGGCCGCATGTCCTTGCTAACATGGCTCCAGCGACACGCTATCGCTCTTCAACAAGTCTACCTGCTCTTCAAGCCCATGCTTTGCATGCAAGATCTACTCTCAAAAACGCGGCTAAAAAGCGTAGGTACCAGTTATCCTATATACATGATTACAAAAGTCTAAAATTTGGTAGGGAAACGCACACTTGAAGAAGAAGAAAACGCCGAGGCTGCTCATCAAGAAATGGAATGGCAATCCAGTCAGGCTCAAAATTCTGCCCTTGATCGAGATGAGCTGGATGAGATTTTAGATGATCCAGACACAGATGAGGGCGACGAAGATGAAGATATAGATCATTTAGTACTAGGTCATACCAACACTCAAAAACGGGGTCGACATACGTTTGCGCGATCATCCACAAGACTCAAACTGACGTCCGTAGGTATTGAGGAACAAGAGCACGATCGGGATCAGGAGTGAGAGGAGCAGGAACAAAGTGACTGCCCTCAAAATGATCTTCTCCCTGTCAAGGAGGCTCGTCGCAGTGTCAAGAGGCTTAAATCGAATGTAGGTAGGCCAACGGTCAGTACCTAGTATTCTCGTTGGTCATCTCACTTGTGCTTACATTCATACTAGTTTGAGGCATCCTCACCAGCTATTTTAACTTCCAAACTGCCTTGGGCATGCCTGTCGACATCGCGCTCACACCCCGCGCCCACACTTCCATGCTCAGCAGCTGCGGTGACACCCATTCCAAGTACCCCACCCCACTCATCGCATCAGCACAGCACGAAACCTCGAATGTCAGATCAGACCCCCACCTCCAGAGCCGTTGTAAAGACAGCTAATAGTATCTTTCGTGTTTATGTTGCTACCGACAATGGATTCCCAACTGAGGACGAGATCGCTGCTCATTCCCGTGCCAGCTTCAAGCGCGCCTGCAAGGAACTCAAACGGACTGAAATTCTCGGACGATTTGAGGAGGATCCAGCATATGCAGCTATCCAAGCGAAGATAGTAGGTACATGTTTCTTTTTCTTTCTTCAATATTGACATGACGGATAGGTGGCTGCTTGCCCGTCTCAGATTCGCAGCGAGCTGAAAAGCAAAGTCCAAAGCGCCGTTGTCGGCCATTACGAGCTGCACAGTCTGTCGAAGTCCAAACTCGAGGCCAGAATTGCGGGACTTCTGCATGAACATGCCTACGTCTTCCGAAACCCGGACAAGGTGAGTATATCTCCACGTACTAGTAATGTTCAAGTCTGCTAACCGCTTCTTAGCGCGAGGGTTTCTTTCGACACCCAATTTCTACTGATATATTTGGAGCTCAGTGGCTGAGAAAAAGAGGCGAGGCCGCTGGTGAGTATGCAGCTGCCTTCAATCCAGTGCCGCTCCCAACGCTAGCACTCATTGCTACTGCTGTAGGCATGTTTTTTTTTTCATTATTTCTCTGACATAACCTCTTAGATCGAGTGTGCACTGAGGGACTATGTCAAAGGCTACAAGGAGATACGGCGTGGGGTCAATGAATTCTCGGGAGGCTCATACCGAGGTTCATATGACAGCCATCTCTGTACTCTTCGAAGACAAGAACAGAAGCACCCCCAGCTCATTTTGAAGCTTCAACAAGAAATATTTCAAGTGGCCTAGTGAGTCACAGTGCAACTCAGCTTCGGGCTAGTAGGCGTGCTAATCAATGTATCTACAGTGATAGCATTGGGGATTTCGAAGAGTTGGAAGAAACCACTGACTACCTTGGCGAATTTGACCTCGAGGCTGATATGATGCTGTAAAATTAGTTTTACTACGTCTCTCAATTACTATGTCCAATCTCATGTTTGAATATTTGAATCCTCATCCTTGTATCACTTAGACACCACTTCGAACTTTGTCAAAACATAGTATAATATTGACGTAGGACAGTACAAATCTAAAGGACCCGGTGACCTTAGTCCAACATCAATTGGCCCCGCTGAGTCAGCAGAAAGTGCAGTATGCAGAGATGACATAATCTCTTGACTGCACGCCAATCACTAGGATTACCTAAAGCAACGGGCTATTAATAATCCTGTTTTGGATGTCATCTCAGCTCTTGGATTGCACTCATTCATTTGTCTTTCGTCCACGCCAAATCTTGGAACGACGACGTTCCCGGATTTTCTCTATCCACAGCTGAATCGTAGACTTTGGTCTTGTTTGCCAAAGTCCACATCTTATTGTCCTTAAACTCCGATTTCTCTTGTCACTTGTCTCTCATCTCTTCACTCTTACTACCATCATCGATCTACGGTAGACTATCATAGATTCTTGGAACGACGACGTTCCCGGAATTCTTGTAGTCTTTTCATCCAAGTCCTGAGCGAGTAGGTTCTTGGAACGATGACGTTCCCGGAAGTCTCTGACTCTCATCGACTCAGTCAGTCCCATTCAACACCCAAACCTTGGAACGACGATGTTCCCGGGTCTTGTAACCTACTCCTTCCCTTGAGCCTACTTGCCATGTCCAGCACGCATTCAGCACAGCCCGGCCTACTCCAACGAATAGTGGACGAATTATCAGTATGGTGGAGGGTCCTCGCTAGGAAGACGGATGGGCAGGAGCACGTCTGGGTCGCTATTCATGATAGCGAACCGAAAGTAGGACCCGCTCCTCCACGGCCCGACGAAAGAACGGGCAAGATGCTTCCTGACGGAACCCTCGAGGGCCATGACTGGTCGATCTCCTCTGACTACTGGGACAGCTCCCGCCCATATCAAGTCTGCATCCCTGTTGACTTGGAGGAGCACGATAGGTTCCCGGAAGGTAAATGGGTGTCAGCTCCGTTCAACTTGGGCAGGGTTTGGGGCGTTTCAGATGCGTCGGGCTGGAAATTATCCCCCACTGTGCGCAGGTACATTTTTTCCACCAGAGAGCGCGTGCATCCCATTGTCACCACGATAATGTCGATCTACTCTGCCAAGCTAGGGTACACCCTCCCCCCCTATCTGTCGTTAAACTGGTTGGACAACTCATTCCCATCCGAGGAAGCCTTGGCCGCGCAAATCGCTGACGCGCGAAGGCACATATTGGATCAATACAGATTCATCGTCTTCAATTTGTTGCAGGACCCGGACTGGAGAATGCGCACTGCTCTGGCACCTCTTGTCGGTGAGATCACTGACATCGGTCTTGTTGGCCATAGGCACCGAGGAGTCATCGTGGAATTCGACAAGATAGAACTGTCGCACTTGCGCGCCCTCCTCAAGAAGTATGTTCCAATACACTATCAGTGGTTCCCGACCAGTACTGGACCTTTCGACCCGAAAGTCCTTCAGGCTACGGACTACGCCTTCATGATGAGCATAAGGCATTCGATGACTCGCGCCTTTGCCCCGAGGAATGGGAAAGAACGCGAAGCTTCTCCCAAGTGTCTGGCTGGCCCGGTGCAGAAGAAGCCCGCAAAGTACTACGCGGTGGAAAGTGTAGGAGAAGAGGACAAGGGCCATCGTATCTCAAAAAACGAGTACAAGAGGTTGACGGAATGGTGCCACGGGGTGCACAAGTCGCTACCTGGAGGGGACATCTTCTACGCATACAAGAACGACGCAGAGGACAATGACGACACAAAGCCCACAGGACCAGTTGTGTCGGCGAAGTCCCTCGCTGCCTGGGAGGCTAAGATGGCAGCCCTACCGAGAGAGGAGCCGTCAACATCCATGGATAATGTGAATGTTCCAGCAGTAGTGACGCAAGGCGTTACAACCACTGAGTCTGAGGCATCCCTGGTAGAAGTGACGCAAGGCGTTACGACCCAGGGGGCAGTCAACAAGGAGCCAGCGCAAGTCACAGTGACAGCACCAATCGCTGAGGCCATCGAGGTTTCCGTTGCCCCAGTACCAGATAGTGGTACTGAACCTCATGAGGAAGGAGAAGCTCCCTTCATACCTGGCTCTCCCATTGCCCCTTGGATACCACAAGACTCTCACGTCTCGACAGCCCCTCCTTCACCTCGGGCCAATTCACGTCCCTCATCTCCAACGGATGTGAGGGTGGTTCCCCCAGCGTCAATGGATGGATTTACGGTACATTTCATCATTAAGCTTATTGTTGGGCTTTCACTCACCTCAATTTACAGCAAAAATCACCAAGGCTTTCTTCACCCCGGTCCATGACACGACCCTCATCTTCCTTTGTTTCGGGGGTGGTTCTCTCCGAGCCAGCGGGTGTATTGACGGTACGTTTAACATTAGTTTTATTGTTGGCTTTCACTTACATCTATTAAAGCAGACACCGGCTGCAGTCGATGCGGGGAGGAGCCAGCAACAGGTCTATGACCGGCCGGGTCATCCATTTGAAGGGAAGAGTCGCCGAGATGCTGGTTCATCTCAGCACTATGAGCGTAGGACGAGCCGCCCCTACCAGGAAGAGGGCTACCGCTCTCATGGTGACCGCACTCAGGCTCAGGCCCACTCGAGGTATAGACCCGCCTACAATGAAGGTTATTCTTCGCATGGACCCTCCTCCAATTGGCCTTCCTCGGCGCCCAGACGTCCTCCTTCCCCTCGTCGCGAGGAACACTTGGTGTTCCCAAGTGATCGTTCTTACAGGAAGAGGAAGTTATCTTCCTCTCAACTTGAACTTCGAGGACGCACTGGAGAGAGTAAGAGGTTCTGCCCAGAAGACAGAGAAGCGCGTCGACCAACGCTGAGTGATCGCATCGTGGACGACATCAGGATGGGTCCGTCACCCTCGTCCTCGCGATCATTGATAGACAGGGTCCACACTGTCGCGAAGGTCCCGGATACAGAGCAGAAGCCGAAGACTAAACAGGTCCCGAACCCGCGTGCAGAGCAGGTTCCAACCCTCATGCTCAGGCCATCAATGTCCCAGGTGTTTTTGCAGCCCCAGGGACTCATGTCTGCAGCCGAAGGAATACGGCTCATAACGCACGCCTATCGCGCTAATGAGCTACGGATCAATGGTCCTCAGGTATTCATGCAGGGCGTCACCTTTCCCGCAGCGCCAACCCTTCACTCTGGACGTTTGATTACAACATTCCGGTCTGCCATCTGCGTAGCGCACGACCTCTTGGCCAATCCAAACGCGTCTCCAGCAGACTCTATACCAGGTCTACTCAGATCCGGGGCACCATTCCGAGTCATTTCGTCGATTCAGTATACCGCACCAACGCAGCTCGAGGCTCGGCCATTGTATCTAGCAACCAAGCGCGCTCACGTTGGTCTAGATCTGAGTGAGCCTGGGTACTGGAACACCTACCTAGCCACCGTCCAGCAGCTTCTCGATCGCCCGTTTGCGCGCCGCTTCCTCACGGTTGGAGGGATCATATGGCGTATAGCCTTACAGTTCGGCCCAAAGACTCTCATCCAAGAAGAAGCGCGCTCACGTTGGTCTAGATCTGAGTGAGCCTGGGTACTGGAACACCTACCTAGCCACCGTCCAGCAGCTTCTCGATCGCCCGTTTGCGCGCCGCTTCCTCACGGTTGGAGGGATCATATGGCGTATAGCCTTACAGTTTGGCCCAAAGACTCTCATCCAAGAAGCTCTCTCGGGGCCATCCTCAGATGTCACTCGCTGGAAAAGCGGTGAAACACTAGATGACCTCTGGGACGATACTGTCACTCCTGCGGAACTGGAGATACTATTGGGCCAGGGTTTGGAAAACTCGGTGACATGTTGGCCTCCTCATGACATTTGGACCTCCTCCACCAGATGGTCAGGATTTTGGTCGGAAAAAGATGAAGCATGGTTCCAGTTGCAGCTAGCCAACTTGTCTTCAGGGAACACCGAAGCACCCAAAACCCGCAAGGATTGGAAACGATTCTATAAACCCATCTCAGACGACAAATCTGGCGACCCGTCGTTTCATGGCTCAGAGGCCTTCGCTCGTGATCTATTTCAGAAGTTGGGATACCGCGTTGACCGTGACCCTATCTGGGACCTGGACACTTGAAGGGGCGGAAGTTGGATGGATCATTCATCTGTGTCGGTCACTCGATTGGTATGTGGTTTTTCTCAATCTTTGGTCATACTCAATATACTAACAATGGCTCAAGTTTAGCTAAAGCACTGCAAATTTTGTCATACTTCATTTTCAAAATAATGTCTGTCTTCGGTGTTTGTTGAAGAGCATGGATAGAGTAGAACTACTTGGTGTAGGCTAGTAGCGCTCACATGAATGCTTGAACAATATATCTACTGCGCATGAATTCAGTGACTGAAGCTTTCCCTCAAGTTCCCTGTGTCTTCATAACAATACCAGCTCAGTCCCAACCCGACAAACGCTGAGCGCTGAGTGTTGTGTCTTTTCTATTCTTGTTTCTCTACCGTGACACTTTGCGTGGTACCTGAGGGCTACTTATGTAATTAGGCTTAGTCATCTTCATCCTCAACCTCTTTCCTTTTTGGCTTCCTCTCCTCCCTCTCATCTCGATCTTTCTTTAATATTGTCCTTCAATCTTGCTCTACGGGATCTCGTGTAAAACTCGGCTTTACTCGATTTGCTCGTATAACCAGATTTGAAGCCAACTCAGCCCCCGGATTCAGACCTCTTAAGAGAAGCCAGGCTTTTCGTATTAGGTCTCGCTGGCATTCAACCTAGCCTGATCGTCCTCGAGGACCCGTGTCAATCCTCCTTCGAGCTCTACGAGCATCTTCAACTCTTTCCAGAAGCCAGGGCTTTCGTGCGAAGTTTCTTTGAGTTCCTCGGCGACCTGTTTGCATCTTCGGGTCTTACTTTGAGAAGCCAGGCTTTTCGTGTTGGACCCGTGTCAATCCTCCTTCGAGCTCTACGAGCTTCTTCAGCTCTATCCAGAAGCCAGGGCTTTCGTACGAAGTTTCTTTGAGATCCTCAGTGACCTGTTTGCGTCTTCGGGTCTTACTCTGAGAAGCCAGGCTTTTCCTGTTAGTTCTCAAGGTCAGGATCCATGTCAGTCCTCCTTCGAGCTTTACCAGCATCTCCAACTCTTTTGAGAAGCCAGGCTTTTCATACAGTGTTTCGGTGGGCTCCTCAGCAACCTGCGTGCGTGTTTGAGTTCTAGAAGTGTTTCCGCAGTGTGCAGCATTCTGGGACAATATAGATAGAGCAACATTTTTATTTCCGCCGCAGGCTCCGTCAATTGCAATGAGTCTAGAGGTCATCGGTTTCAATTCATTGACTACGTTAGGACTACTCCTGCTGCTGCTGCCTCCTTAGTTGGTAGCTTATATAACGTAGTGTGTCATCATCTGACACCACCCATTGATTAGCTTCATCCCCTCGATTCTTCCAGCATTTTGCATCAAGATGGCTACTACCATCATACATTGCCCATCCTGCAAGAAAATATTCAAGACACGCTCACGTCTCAATGCGCATACTGCACTTGCCCCAAATTGCAAGTGGATCCGAACGATGTGTGACGTTGAGAATGAGGTCGAGATGAAGGATTATCGGGAGCTGAGTGATTGGGAGGATGATCACATGGGCAATCAGGACGCGGACGCCGCAGCTTTTGAAGTGGAGGAAGCGCAACAGCAGGCTCGTTCGCCGTTGCAGCCCAGTGCAATGGTGCCCAATGAAGCCACATGCAATGGCCGTGAGGATGCCATACTTGCTGTCGACACATTTCCAGAAGCAGGCCGGGTCTTGCAGATTGATGACGCTGCTCATGTCACATACACCAGGACTTCTCATGACTGCCAGGCCGAGGATAATCCTTACTACCCCTTTCTCAGTGAATGTGACTACGAGATAGCTCGGTGGGCCATACAGCAAGGGCCAAGTCAAAATGCCTTCTCGAATTTTTGTCCATTGATCAGGTAAGTACGTAGCGGGGGCATTGATATTATGACTAAAGTATTTTTGCTAGGTGAAACATAAACTCGACCTTTCTTACAAGAATGCCCGCGCGCTCCACCAAAAAATCAATCACAAACTCCCTGGTGTTACTCCGTGGCGCCGCAGTGTCATTCAGATATCAGGCATCAATGAAGAGTTTGAATTGTTCATGCGAGATCCTGTTGAATGCATCAAAGAACTGTGGGCTAATCCTGCCTATCTCGACCACCTCACCTATGCACCGGAACGCCGCTTCACAGATGAAGGGAAAGTCGAGTGCATTTACGACGAACTGATGAGTGGCGATTGGTCTTGGGAGGCACAGGTCCGTGGTTTTAAATGTTTCTTTGGCAATGTATTGAATGTCCTTCAGACACTCCTTCCAGATGGCACTACTCTTGTTCCTGTCATACTCAGCTCAGATAAGACCCAGCTCTGCCAATTTCGAGGTGATAAAACCGCATACCCCGTTTATCTTACTATTGGCAATATCTCGAAGTCTATCCGCCACAAGCCATCCTTTCACACCCAGAAACTCATTGGATACCTTCCGACCGTTTCATTAGATGGGACGGATATCTCGGTGGATAGCGCCCGCCTTACTTGTGCGCAGCTCTTTCATTATGCCATGCGGATGGTTACCAGCTCGCTGCGTGCTGGACCTCTGGCCAATGGGATAGAGCTTATAAGTGGAGATGGGGCAGTGCGCCTCGGGTTTCCTGTGCTCGCTGCCTATGTCGCAGACTATCCAGAGCAAGCATTGGTGACGTGCACGCGCTACGCCCAGACGTGTCCCAAGTGCTTTGTTACCAAGGATGAGCTAGGTAATCATGTCACCGGAGACCCGCGATATCAGAAAAAATCAATTTGCACCATTCGCCACACTAGTCAGCAATCAACAAGGGTTCGAGCTGATGCAGCTGTGAGAGACCATGGCCTAAATCTAATTCTCAACCCTTTCTGGATTGAGCTGTTGCACTGCAATATTCATGACGCCATTACTCCAGACATCCTTCATCAAATATACCAAGGCCTTGTCAGGCACCTTTGTGGATGGATCTCGACCCTTATCGGCGATGCAGAGTTGGATGCTCGCTTTAAGCGCATGCCTCGTGCGCACGGCGTCCGTCTGTTCTCACATGGTATATCCGGCCTCCCCCAAGTTTCTGGTCCTGAACATCGTGAAATATGCAAGCAACTCCTAGGATGCATTGTTGATGCACCAGGTGCACCCGCTGGAGTGATTCGTGCCACTCGTAGCCTCCTAGATTTCCTTGAAATCGCTCAGTACCAAAGCCATACTGAGGCAACACTTGGGTATCTCGCAGATGCATTGGATGAATTCCACACCAACAAAGATGTTTTCATCAATCTTGGTGCACGCAACAGTGAAGACTTTAACTTCGCCAAGCTGCATTCGCTCGAACATTATGCCAACTCCATCCGTTGTTTTGGCACGACCGACAACTACAACACTGAGGCTACTGAGCGCTTCCATATCGACTACGCGAAGGATGCGTACAGGGCTACCAATAAGAAGGAGTTTTTGCAACAGATGACAAGATGGCTAGAGCGACACGAATCGATGGCTGCCTTTGATTTGGTCCTTCAATGGAGGTGTGGAGAGATTCCGAAGCCCCGCACTCGTTGGCGAAGGCCTCTGTCACCTGGTGTATACCTTGCGAAGAATCCTTCCGCGCGTGCCGTTCCGTTTCACATACTAGAAAATCAATTCGGGGCCACGCATTTCAAGGATGCCCTCGGGGAGTTCATCGTCAACCAGCTTCAGTCTACTTCCCAACGTCGATGAGGCAACCGCAACCTGAATGCCAATATCTTACGAGACTTGGAAGCAGTTGACAGTGTGGTATCGTATCAAGTTTGCGGTTCCGAATTTGCAAGTTGATACCGAATTCGCCACTTTGTGCACTGCACATGCAGAGCCAAAAAGACTGAAGACTGGTGGCATAGGAGAATTAGGCGCACGATTCGACACAGTTCTTATCAACGAGTTGGGGTGTGAGAGCGAGGATACTGGCATCGACGGTCTGTCATTCAAGTCTTGCTATCTGTAAAATACTGATAATGCCTGATAGGAAAACGAGTAGCACGACTCAAAGTTATTTTCCGCATTCCAGATGAATATGTCACGAAGATGTCTCTCCCAAGGCAGATCGGACATCTTGCCTATGTCGAATGGTTTTCACAACCTCGGAACAAGGATTCGAACTCTGGGATGTACCCTATTTCCCGAAGTTATCGAAATGGCGTGCTAGATGCCTCAGTGATTGAGGTGGATTCTATGTTTCGAACATGCCAGTTAGCACCAAGGTTCGGCCGAAGGGCGAATCGTGCATGGACATCGAACAATGTTCTTGATCGCTGCAAGCACTTCTTGATCAATAACTTCATCGACCATCATACCTATCAATCTATCTGGTGAGATTTTACTATCATTCCATCATCGCGTCACAAGTGCCTAGTTAGCATCGAGTACGGTAAGTTTGTCGATTAAATACTCAAGTCGAGATCACGATCACTGAGGCTGATGAGTATTCAGATGTATGGAGCACGCACTGGCACTACACTTACTAGAGGTGTCTCTGGTGCTTTCCTGATACTATGGACTGGAGTCGTAGCCATTTCACATTCGAGTTTCTCTCGGAGTCTGCTTTTGCTTCCCGCCCAACACCAGAGACGCGAGGCGTTTCTGGTGCCGCGAAGTGGAGTCTTAGTCATTTCAAAAAGTACATTCGAGTTTCTCCCGCAGTCTGCTTCTTGCTTCTCACCCAACACCAGAGATGCTAGGCATTTCTGGTGCTTTCTATGGACTAGAGTCTTAGTTGAACTCTTTGATGAAGCCTACTTACATGAGGCGCTAGTATCATCATCTCCCTTGTGTGTCCTCCATGTTTGCTCAACGGCGCCCTCGCAGTCCTGCTGCGTTCTGGCACTCAGAGCCTGAGTCATGAGTCCTCACGTGCTCCTAGTAATATTATGCACTCAGGCTGGAGTCAGTACTACGTCATTTCCACATTCGAGTTTCTCTCGGAGTCTGCTTTTGCTTCCCGCCCAACACCAGAGACGCGAGGTGTTTCTGGTGCCGCGAAACTGGAGTCTTAATTATTTCGAAACACACATTCGAGTCTCTCCTGCAGTCTGCTTCTCGCTTCTCACCCAACACCAGAGATGCCAGGCATTTCTTGTGCTTCAAATTTTTACTGGAGTCTTAGTTATTTCCCAAAGCACATTCGAGTTTCTCCCGCAGTCTGCTTCTCGCTTCTCGCCCAACACCAGAGATGCCAGGCATTTCCAGTGGTGCTTCAAGTTTCTAGACCGGACTGATCGGGTTCATGAAGAACTGCTAGGCGGTTCCGAGTGCCTACAGTTGCATGGAGCATGCATTGGCACTCCACTTAGCGGCAAAATGTTTCATTGAAGACAGTCGCTCCTACACCAGTAAGCATCGTGCACAAGGATGCAGTTCACACTCAAGCTGAAGATGAGGACGAGGACGAGGAAAGTGTTGAATTCGATGTCGGCGACACTGTTGGCCCGTGAAGGAGGAGTTCTACTAGTACTAGTAGTAGCTAGTATTCTATTCACACTCTACATGTCATTTTGCACAGGTGGTAATTTTGATTTTTTTGTGCAACAGAAGGCATCGGGTGACCAATGGTCGAGTTCGAGGTTCACAGATATAGGGTGATAATAATCTGATATGCCAGTGCTTTATTGCCATTCCTAAAATAAGTTAAGACATATCAGCTACTATAAGACTGAAAGGTTGTGCTACATGTACAATATGACTGAACAATATACTAGAGAAACTATGGATGCTATTTAGACCATGTAATGGTGAGTTCTAGATATATGGCTAGTATATAGCCCTTAGCCATATGCTATGGGGAGCTACAACACAGACCAGAAGTATTATATGTATCACATATCCAAAATGATAAGTTATGGGTACTATGAAGGCTATAAATAGCTAGCTAAAGGTAACCAATGCTATGTACACTATGTAAGAATAAGTGCTAGAGCTATAGCACCAAATTTTTTCTGATGACCGGACCTTATGAAAATCACAGCAGTCATCAATTGGGAGATCCCCAACACAATTCACAACTTAATGCAATTCTTAGGTCTAACTGGATATTTCAGGTCCCTCATCAAAGACTATGCTAGACATGCAGCGCCATTAACAGATCTAATCTGGAGACTGGGCATACCACCAGAAGGCCAGCATGTTGGAAGGTACAAGTATCAACAACACCTATGTAGCACCCAGTTACAACCTCATTGGGGACCCAAGCATACTCAAGCCTTTATGGAACTCAAGCAAATTTTAGTGGCCAAACCAGTACTCAAGGGACCAAGATTTGATGGGACACCCTTCATTGTCACCATGGATGGCTGCAAAGATGGTTTTGGAGCTGTACTCACACAACAACACATGTCAACACTGGCATCAGGACGGGTCGTCACCACCAACCATCCTATAGCATATGCATCAAAGCATACATCCATCACCAAAGAGAAGTACAAGCCATACATATTGGAATTTGCAGCACTTAAGTTCACTCTAGATCAGTTTTCAGATATAATCTGGGGAGCCCCCATAGAAATAGAAACAGATTGCCAAGCTCTGTGAGATACCTTACTCAGCCCCAAACTCAGTACTGTTTATGTACATTGGTGAGACAGCATTCTCACATATCACATTATTGATGTTCAACACCACGCAGGTGTCACAAACACAGCAGCAGACAGCTTAAGCCACAGTTTTGAGACATGAGAACGCACAATCAACAATGGAAGTGAATGGACAGTGAACAAGGACTGGGAAGCAGCCAGTGGTATAGTACAGGACCTGTTTATAGTTGAGCAGTCTCTCATCACATCAAGTACCGAAGCACCTACTGATATTGCCTTATTATGACAGAGATTTGCAAAGAACCACTGTTCCTCAAAATCATAGAAGCACTGTATGACCTCAACTCAGACAAGCCTGTAAGAACCAAATGAAGAGCATGTCACCAAGCCAAACAGTTCTTCATCACCAATGGTAAACTCTGGAGGGTCACAAATGATTCCTCAACCAGGATACACAGCAAACTTGAACATATCATGCAGGAAGAGGCAGTGGAACTCGCCAGAGCAGAGCATACCAACAAGGGGCATTGGGGACAAGATTTGGTTAAGTTACAATTGATGGACCATGTTTACAGCCCACACCTAGATCACTCTGTGATAATGGCCATCATCAAGTGTAGTCAATGCAAGAACTTCGGCACCATGCACCTCAACTCCATGCTTGAACCAATCATTCACAGACACCCATTTGAACTATTAGTCACAGACTACTTGGCTCTGCCCAAAGGGAAAGAGGGTTTTCATAATGTTCTATCAATCATTGACACATACTCACAATATGTCTAGGGGTTCAAGCTGAAGGGTCATGGTACTGCAAAGACCACCACCACCAGCCTTGAAAAGATTCAACATGATTTCTGCCCACCAGAGACATTGATGACAGATGGGGGGAAGCACTTTGACAACACAGAAGTTAGTGGGTGGTGTGAGATGAACAGAACCAAGTGTTATGTCACCACAGCATATGCACCATGGGTTAATGGGTTGGTAGAGGGAACAAACAGGTTGTTATTGGGAAGATTGAAGAGCATGTGTACACCGCACCTCAGAGAAGATGATTACACCAGCATTGATCCAGAGACCCTACCAGCAGGATGGTCAAACCACTTTGAGGCAGCAATCAAACACCTCAATGGTCACATTCTACCATCATCCAAGTTCTCACCAAGGGAGTTACTAATTGGGTTGGTTATAGACACCCCACATACACCACTATCAACAGCCACAAGTGAAATCATGTTATCGGATGTCAATGTGCACTCAGTGTATGTCACACAACAACGCCTAGACACATTGGCAAATGGTGTTGTGAATGCCATCAAATGGAAGACAGCATTCGACAAACGTGTCCTTGGATCTTCCACTGGAGCAGTCACATTTTCCCCAGGACAACTCATACAGGTCTATGTAAATGAGCTCAACCACACTTTCAAAACATTCCACAAAATCCTACCACAATGGTCTACACCTCGTCACATTGTCACTCAGTGCACAAACTCATACTCATTGGAAACTCTGGAAGGCTCTCCAATGGCAGGATGGTACCACACTAGATGCTTGTGTCTATTTTTGCCATGCACGGGACATTACTAGCAGAGATGGAGCAGAGAAGGATGGAGCAGAGAGACAAGAAGATAGGAGAGTGATAGTCTGGAGCCAAGGTGATCCAGGAGGGTTGCATTTTTTAGTGGGGGGTATTTGTAATAGGGTGTTTGGGCATCAAGGGTCAGTTCTGGTTCTGGCATGTGGGTGTTTTAGAGGTCTTTTGGGGTCTTTTGGAGTCTTCCACAGACACTTAGAGTAGCATTCCCACATGTTGTAGCATCATCATTCCATCCATTTGTTGTTCATCAAGTGTTGAGGCCCTGGCCCTCTCCATTGTTCTCCTGGTCAGAGTTTTCACCAGTACCATCCTCAAGGTTTTCCAGCACTTGAGACTGCTCCCATGCATCAACTGTTGGAGTCTGACATCTCTGACATGTCCAGCGATAAGTCCACCCCTATCTCCAGCTGGTCCAGTAAAGATCCAGAGACTAGAGAATAAGAGGTCCAGGCCAGCACAGCCACATTGTGGCAATGCCTGGAGCAGAAACTACTCTGGAGTTTTATGAATGTTTCTTACCAATGTTTTTACTAATGTCTTTGTAACATACTTATCAATCATCTCCAGAAATTAGCTAGTTAGACATATATATACTCTTAGCAAGTAGTTGAACATCTCAGTTCTAATCAATAGACTGAGATGTAAGTCCAATGTTTTCTTACTATTCTTACCAGTACTAAACAAGTACTATAGTTATTGTTCTAGGTACATATTATCACACAAGAGTTCTAATCAATAGACTGAGATTTATTGTTCTAGTATCTCTGGTCATTTGATCTCCTGATCTCTGCCCCACTTCTCTGGTCCCCTGCTCCGACACTAATAGTAGAAACTCCACCCAGACTTCTTACTACTGGACCTGTTGACCTCCAGACTTTTGGAATTCCAACCCCCTGTCTACCTCATAACTTCAATATCAACTTCTTGAAAGCTGGAGCCAGCTTGGCTGGTCACACTCATTTGTGAGTGAGGGGCAGATTGCAGCAAGTGGGGGGATTAGATTGCAGCAGGGTGTAATAGGTGTTACTACTGCCTGCCTTTGATGGCATGATGTTGCTCATTTTTTCATACAGCAGCCACCCCTTCTTTTTGAAAGGCTTTGCAAGGGGTACTTCCTGGATCATGAAAAAATTAGTGGTAGCAGTCAAAAACAGTAGATAGGTACTTACTTTAGTGAGATCTGCCCATACAGACTCAGACTCAGGTGTGATGTTGGCACCGCACTTATTGTTCCATGAAATTCCTGAAAAGTTTGCTATCTGATCCACAACATGAAAGGTAGTGCACATCTTGAATGTTATTAGTATTACTAGGGGACAGAGGGAGCACAAAAAAACATACCCTTTTCCATTTTTGATGACAGGCAACAGGTGATTTGACCACACCACCTGAGGTGGTGTGTGCCACATCAATGGTGGCCTGTGCCCAAAAAGTCTTGTCAAAATTAAGTCCATCACCCCCTTTTGCTTGATGAGTGGTAATATATTCAATGAGGTGTGACTCATCAGCATCTGTCCAGTTGCATCTTTCAGTTTCCTGGCCTGCGGGTCCAGCACTCTTCTTCTCATCTGTTGCCTTTTTCTTCAGCATAATGGTATATAGTGGTAAGGAGAGGGCACCACTGCATTTTGAATGAGTATGAACACTTGTCTTAGATGAGTGAGTCTGAGTCTGAGCAGCTGGCATGCTGGATATTCATTATCTCTTGATTATCAATTATCACACTGATGTCACAATGAGCCCAGGCTTATAAATCAAAATTCTCAAGTTTAGTTCAGGTTAACTTGGCCAAATGTGCATATCCGAACAGACTCTAAGTATGTTTGATAATTATTTATCTTGCTGAATCCATGAGACTTCAAGTTCAACTCCAGACATTGCCACCTAGGATGGCACTGTCTTTTTGACTATAGCGAGAGAACACATGAGCTAAGGTACATCGTTAGTGCAAGATACATGCAAGACGAAGACTAGGCATACCTCAGTAGAGTCAAGACAATACTGAGGTATTCTGTATGAGAACAAGAAGCTTTTGTATGTACTGTAATGATTAGCTAAGTCGATACCGGAGGAACAATGTGCAGAAATGTCATGCAGTGTGGAATGCAAGAAGTGTCTGTAGTGTATGGTATCAAAGGTGCAAGAGATAAGAGATAGGGCAAGAAAGGGAATGAACTAGCTAACACACCCCCTCACCAAGATACCAACTGGAGAGCAGTGACATGCTGAAGAAATAATGGATGAGGCAGAGCCTTGGTCAAGATGTTGGCAATGTTTTTGTGAGATGGGAGCCAGAACAGCGAGAATATGCCATTCTCGATGTATTTGCAGATGAAGTGGTAATGAATGTTGATGTGTTTCGAACAAATATTGTTCTTCACCTCCTTCAACAATGATATGGCACCCATGTTGTCCATGTAAAGTACAATGGGGAGGAGCAGAGGGACACATAACACAGTGAATAGGGACTTGATCCAGATGCCTTCCTGCAAAGTGTGAGTGACAGCCATGTACTCCGCCTTGGTGGAGGAGAGTGCGTGTGTGGTCTGTTTCTTGGAGACATGAGCAATTAAACCACCTGTGAAGAACCAGGTGTATCCTGAGATTGAGAGGCTGTCTTCTGGGGAACTAGCCCAGTCAGCATCACAATACCCTCTAAGCCCTTCATCAGCTTGGTCACCCCCATAGTGAGAGTGATAGGTGAGTGTTCTGCTCAGGTAACGAAGAAGGCACTTGGCGGCCATGTAAAAACATGGTGTGCACTGTGCACTGTGCTGGGCAAGAGTGTTGACGGCATAGATGATATCTGTGCAAGTGCATACAGCTAGATAGAGTAGTTCGCCAACAATCTTTTGATAGTGAGTGGGCAGGTTAGTGATCTCGTCATAAGGGATGGTATCAAGACCGAAGGGGTGTTTAGCATCTAGAGGGAGTTGAATGGGGTTGCAGTCTAGTAGATCATACTCACCAAGAAGGTAGGAGATGTAGTTGCCTTGATGCATCCACAGCTGACAGGTCAAGTGATTCCATTCGAACTGTATGCTGAGAAAGTGTTCAATTGGCCCAAGGTCTTTGATGCTGAAACAATCAGCGATGCATTGTTTGACATGTTGCAGGAAGGGTTTGGAGTTTGATGTCCCCATGCTGTTGTCAACATGCCAGCCTACAATGCAAAGAATCTGACCTACGGAAGGAGTGGTTTTGTCATAAATGAATACAGTGTGGTCAATAGCACAGCATGTGAAACCCAATTCAATCATGACAGCACAAACTTGCTCATACCATTCCATGGCTGACTGCTTCAGGCCATAGATGGTCCTGAGCATGTGCCAGACCAGGAGAGCCCAGTCCCCCTCCTTGAACCCTTTCGGTTGCCTCATATAAATCTCCTCCTTCAGGATCCCCCACAGAAACACCTTCTCACGTCGAAAGTGTTGAGCTCCCAATCATTGCAGCAGGCCAATGCAGCGATGAACTGAACAGATGCCATCTTGATCACAGGTGCGAAGGTCATGCTGTAGTCACAAGTCCCAAGAATCTGGATCCCCATGGTAGGGTTAGTTCTGCACTCATTCAAAGGGATGCTGGTCGCATTTGCATATTCCGACCCTGGACATGCACCAAGTCATTGCTGACCATGCTGCCGATTGGCTTCCTCAGTGAATGAGGTTACCACCTCCTCAAATGTGAGTCTTGAAGAGCTGGGAGATGATGCAGTGACTGATGATGGTGGCATTTTGTAGTGTGCCATCATGAGGCTGCAGAACATGACCCATTGGGGTGTCTCTGGCAATCCGTTTAGGAGCATCCAGATACTCTCCTCGTCGGTGAAGGTGACACCCATCTCTGCGAAACAATGATGGCCATTCTCAAAGATGCCAAGATATCAAGATGCATCTTCTGCATCCTTCAATTTTTCCAAAACAGTTGAGTGTGTAGTTTGAACTGAGAAGTGATGTCAAGGTGAGCGAAGTGCTTAATTAGCATCTCCCATTGCTGACGGGCAGTTAGTTTCTTGGCCAGCATGTTCTGGACAACAGGTGAGAGTCTGCATCCGATTATTGCCTTTGTCTGAGCATCTTCTTTTACCCAGTCTTTCATGAGTATGAGTTCTGCTGCCGTGGGTTGACCTGTCATAGCAGCTGTTGGCATCTGACTAGTGAACTCTGCAACATTGAATGGGTCTAGGCCACTACTGCAGTGGTTCCAGAGTCCTTCTCCAGCCAAGGCCAGTTCAACTGCCTGTCTCCAGCTTGGAAAGTTATTGGAGCCAGACAACTCAGCGATGTGATCAAATTTCCCCATTGTGATGACAAAGGGAGGTTATTTCATGGGGTTTAGCCATTAGATAAACATAGATTAGCACAGGTTCTTCATGTTGTGAATTTGTGAGCTCTAGATCTAGATTTAGAGCTCAGGGCTCATAACCTTTTCACTATAGCAAGAGAACATGTGAGCTCAGTAGAGTCAAGACAATACTAATGATTGATGGTACCTATAGCGAGAGAACACATGAGCTAAGGTATGTCATTAGTGCAAGATACATGCAAGATGAAGACTAGGCATACCTCAGTAGAGTCAAGACAATACTGAGGTATTCTGTATGAGAACAAGAAGCTTTTGTATGTACTGTAATGATTAGCTAAGTTGATACCAGAGGAACAACGGGCAGAAATGTCATGCAGTGTGGAATGCAAGAAGCATTTGTAGTGTATGGTATTGAAGGTGCAAGAGATAAGAGATAGGGCAAGAAAGGGAATGAACTAGCTAACATGTCTATGTAGGCCTATGTAGGTGATGGCTGCCTACAGGAATTGTGTGTTTTCCTGATGGATAGAGACTGACCAGGTGATCTAGCACAAATGAATACAAAGCCCCAGCCTGAGCCTGAGCCTGGCCAAGCTGAGCCTGAGCTATCGAGGCGGGTCCGGCCTGCAATCTGAGTAGGCCTGAGCCCTGGTAAGCCGAGCCCCAGCCCCGGCTTTTGGGCCAAGCCAGGCCTTGCACAACACAAATTGCGATGGGAGTTGTAGGGAAAGATGGAAATGTCATAACAGCACTACTAGTCTATGGTCTTCAAAAAACAAACATCTACAATATTTCCAGGGTCCTGACATTCGTATTGCCAATAGAAGTTATGTCTCTGACCTGCGCAATGATATCATGATCCGACGCGATCCTCTTATATTCTCCAACTTGCTGTTGCGCTAGTAAAAGTGCACCGAAAGGCTGCTCAAGATGAACAATCAAGCGCAACGATCGCGGGTAAGAATCAACTGGCAATTCCTCTTCTCCAGGCGAACCGCCGGGCAACTCGCCAGAGTCGTCTAACGGAGACTCGGGCTCAGATGAATCTCCTACGCTCTCCGCATCATCTCCAGAGGCAGGCAGCTCGAGGAGACGACGATCCCATGGGCGGACAAGAAAGAACATCTTTCGAGTGGGCCTTGCCGGCGAGAACTGAAGTAGTTTCCCGTTCGTAGTGATCAGCAAGTCCTGAAGCCCATCTGCTTTAACTTCATACATGCAATGAGCAGCCTTGTCACGCCTCCGTTTGACTTCCGTGACACGGAATGTGATGCAAGGCAGATGGAGTCTGCAGTTCGCGAAGCGAGGAGCGCTCATATTCTCCAGCAGGGTAGAAAGTTTGGAAGCGAGCTCTACAGCCAAGATGTTTCGCAACGAAGAGACAGCTGTCTGAATCTCATCTTCAGACAAAGATGGTAGGACACATGGCGGAGCTGCATAAGAGCTAATATGGGCTGGAAGACAACTGTTGAACTCGGATGATTGTCCGACCCAGTCCAGGGCAGTGATGTCGCCCGAGCGAGCCACAATCTCCTGCAAGAGCCGCCCGAGCGCGTTTTGCTTGTTTTCGCCGTAATCTACAGGTAGACGGACGCCGAAGATCCCAAATAATGAATACGCAATGTCTTCCTGCAATGTAGTGACGCGTGCTGACGCCCATTGAAGTCTCTCTCGGGCGTCGACCATCCTTGGATGGAAGGCAACGAGGGCCTGTCGATCTATGCCCATCGCGGCCTCCAACTCTTTCATGATTGCGGGTGATTCCTTGTGGTTGGGAGAGCAATCGTTGAGATATAGCAACCAGTCCTTCTGATAAAATTTAACAACTTTCGGAGCGACAAATTCTTGAAAGGTCCATCCTCGCTCGTTCCAAGTGCTACTTGCCAGTGCGCCAGACTGGGATGAAGGTGGGACGTCACATAGGTAAACGATGGTAAGCGCTGAGTGGCGGTACCAGAGGAACATGGAGTTGATCGATTGTTGGAGCTCGGCATCGCTATCCTTGTTAATGCAGCATGTATCCATCCATGCCCAGGAATACCCAGCATTACGAACGATTTTGCAGAACGACTGCAATTTCACGATACCGCCAACTTCATTCAACTCGTACACTACTTTGTCCTGGATATCGCGCAGCAACGCCTCCGTCTCCTCCCACCTGTGCGATAGCAGGACGCAGCGGAAGTACGTTGCCACCACATCTTTGATGCGTGACATTTGGAGGTCTGCACGCTTCGTTATGGATGAGAGAAGTTCCTTGTACTCTACACTCAGTTTGAAGGAGTTGATCTGTGCAGGTCTGTCGCACAAGAGACCCGTGGAAGTGTTAAGTAGACGAAGCGGGATATTGTTAAGTTCATTCCACGTGGCTGTTCGAATAGCGTTTTCTACTTCGGATATGGAGACATACTGCCAACGCAGCTCTGCAAAACAAGATAAACATCTTTGAGTTGACAGCACCAGTGTTCTGGAGCTTACTTCGTATGTGGGAATCGGCAGCATTGTCTAATGTGGACAACATGATTTTAAAGGCATCGATGGCTTCGTCATAGCGTTGCGCGCCACGAAGCGCCGCATGCTTCAACTCATATCCAACGTGAGACGATGGACTGAGTTCGATGACCTATGCATCGCCAAGGTGAATATGGGCTATGAAACAAGTAGATGTCATCGTACCTTCTGCGCATCGAGAAGCGCATCCTCCCATAGCACTTTCCCCAATTTGGCCTTACTGCGAGTTGCGAATATAATATTGCTTGTGGAATTTATGTCGATTGCTATAGAGCATAAGTCGATGGCTGTGTCAAATTTTTCTTCAGCGAGGGCAGCATCTCCGTTGGCATGATAGAGCATGCTGCATTCTTGCGTGAACGCTGAGTGAAATCTGGGTTATGATTGTAGCCTGCATACACGTCACGAACTCCAGACTTGCCGTTGGACCAGTCAAGGCAGCTAGCCTTCGTACTTTCATCACATATATCCACCAAGTGTCGGTACAATTTCAGGGATTCATCGATCCTACCTACCCGAAGGAGGGCTTCACATCGTTTCCGGAATGGCGAGGATCTGGCGAAGGTCGTGTCACTTGCAGAATCTAGGTCGATAGCCGCGGAGTATAGATCAATAGCACTGTTATAATTGCCCGCAGCGAAGGCGACATCTCCGTTAGCAAGATACAGCGCGATGCATTTTTCTGTGAAAGCTGAATGAAATGCAAGTGAGGATTCTAGCCCGCGTGATATTTTGGACTCGAGACTCGCCATTGGACCAGTCGAGGCAGTTGACCTTTGTATTGTCGTCACTTTTATCCATCATATGTTGGTATGATTTCAGCGCTTCTTCAAATCTACCTGCTCGAAGGAATACATCGCATCGATTCTGGTGTGCATTATGCCACAGGGACGTCAGGTCCCATCCGAAGAGCTGCACAAAGCATGAAGATCGGCATGAAAATAATGTGTGGATGAATGACATCAACGTACCACCATGAAGTCCTCGTATATAGGATGAATGGTGTATGTAGATGAGAGAGCGCTGGAGTTGACAGCAGCAGTGAAGTGGTCAGCAGCATCATTGTAACGCGCTTCATTCACAGCATCATTTCCAAGTTCAACATGCAAATATGCCTGATGTGCGAAGTCCACAAGATCAATATCAGGGCACGAACGGGGTTGATCAAGGACTCGCCTCCACGATGCAACTTGTGGTGTTGTTGTTTGGACAAGCCGCAGCTAGCTCTCGCAAAAGTATAAATGCCTCCTCATGTTGGTCAGCATTGAAAATAGCGATGGCCTGAAAACCACGATTTGAAAAATGAAGCACAAAAGAAAAATCTAACATGCCTTGATCAAGAGAAGGAAATGAGTAATATCCCTGTTGGCAAAAATGGACGCGACGTCAAATGCCGTTCTTGCATCCCGGACGTAGCCTTTTCCGCAGAGGGCGATGCCCTTGGAGATGTAGCCTGTCAATGAGGGCTGAATGGCGACGGACTACATCGCGAAGTTAGCCTTTCATAAGGGAACCACGATAGGTCAGTATATCACCTTGATTGCATCCTGCAGTGCGTGGTCCCAGTGGAGTTTGCGTGCCAAAGCAAATGCACGGTTGGCATAGGACGTATAGTTTCTGGCATCAGTGTCAATTTCTTGTGTGAATAGCTGTTCAGCGGTAGACAGATCCCCCGCGATGCATGCATTTCGGGCGGTCGTGCTGATCGAGAGGATCTGCGGCATGAAGCATGCTCGAATTGCATTATCAGGGTCAAGGATGGAAACATGCCTTGGAATCGGAGACTTGAGACTTGAAATAAAGTCAATGCAGAAGATGAAGGGTGAAGTCAACGCCAACTTACGTCGTCTGGGGGGTCGTTTGGCAAAACGCCCTTGCAAGGGATGAGATGACGGAGGGGCAGAAATCAACGGGAGAGTACCTCTGACGGTAGTTCCATGAGGGCTTCCTCGGGAAAATTGTCCTTGGGTACTGCCCACTCTGGGAGAAATGCATTGGGCTCAAAAACTTGAGGCTTTGCATCAAAATTAGAGAATAAGACAAGGAGACAGGAAGTCGGTGCGAACTTACCTTGTTTGCCGACTGTCCACCGGAGGTATCCTCCCGCAATGTGCCCTTGCGCGAGTTGAGCTGCCGAAGGAGCAAAAATAAGAGGGTCTTACATCTAGTGGCAACTCGTGCCTGAATCGTTTAATCCCCTTTAGAGATTTTGAAATTTCGACCTTCAACCGATCACCGCTCTGGTAAATATTCCAATACGTCGTCTACCAAACGCAAGGACTGTGTTAAAGATGAAACCCAAGACTGCGATTCTGACGTACTGGACCAAGTTGTGAAACTCTCAGGCCATCCTCTTCGGTAATTCGATTGGCAAGAAGTTCAGGATCAGAAAGGTCACATTGGGAACCAGCTATGATCCACCGTTGAGCACTGCAATCCACATCCAAGTTGAAGAGTTGCTCACGCATAATGTCTGTATTAGCTCGGAATGCGTGAACATAGATATCGCTAGTGAACGATCGTAACACATTTGGTCTACGTCGCGAAAGTCAGATAAATGGTAGATGTAATAATGAAAAATCAACATACTGTAAAGTGAATGTCCAGAACGGATTCGCGCCTCCATCAGACGGTGTTGCTGTTTACAATTATTAATCATTTGAGGGAGGGAAGTTCCAAAGGTCTGACCAAGAGCAAAAAGTACATCATGTGGCGCCTGATTTTCAATAGATACCCCAAGGCGCTTGCTTGGGGCCCATTCATAGGCAGTCCCCGTATGTATGAAGTTGGACTATAGAAACAGCTTTAGGCCTCTAGATACTCAGCAGAAAAAAATAACCTGACCGCTGCCCCGAATGATATTGCATTGGCCTCGAAACCGGTATTCATCTTGTTCAACGTACAGAACACAAAGCCGGGATCACCCGAGCGACCTCTGAATAAAGTGGGCACTGCTGCTCAACCAAGAAGATATCGCCACATACCCGGAGGGTAGACGGACAATTTCATGACGCTCTATGAATTAGTAGACGGTTTAGTTTTGACAAAAACCTTAAAACCAAGTCAACCGCTTACTGCCTTTACCAATGCTAAGGACCTGATAACAGTGTCAGACAGCCGAAATCCAGGAAATCTCAATAATATACCTTCCAACATAATACTTTATCTTCACCGTCACCACACGATTGGGCTTGACTGCCAGGAAGGCCTGGAGTCAGAGTGAGGAACAGCGCGATCTAGAGGGAAGGAATGGAGTGAGACCAGCACCATTCATTCCAATATCACAACAAACCTTGGACTCGGACTCATCGGAGATGAAGGGAAAGCGAGAACTTTGGAGGCCCATAGTACTGGACAATTTATTTTTATGGTTTTTGGTTCCAACTTTGCACCACAAACTTGGATATTGGCTTCCCTAGAGGCGTTCAGTTGTCAAGGTCAAGAGTTGCCAACTCTTTGTTTGTACCATCATGCATTACAATTTACTTACAGTTGTAATTATTTACAGCTGTATGCGAAACTAACGGCAGTGGCCAAATTTTTGCACCCACGGTGACGAAAAGGAAATACATAGAACAACGTGTCCTGGACGCTTGTGGCAGGCATTTATAAACTTTCAGACAACATTGGCGACACCAGCTAGCTTGCTCTGTCACGTAAATGCTATGGCTAACCGAAGGATCAGCAACAATCTCAAAGATTGTGCATAGTGATGTTCAAGGCCCGGCTTCAGGCCGTGAGCCGGGCGTAGCCGGGCCCACTTAGGCCAAGCCCAGCCAGGCTTTGTAGACGGCCTATGAAGGCTTAGGGCCTGGCTCAAGTTGTGTCCAGGCCAGAGCCGGGCTTTCAGACCATGGCTTTCAGGTACGTTTTCGTTCAGTCGGCTATGACCGTGAAACTGCAATAGTTTCAAAGCCTCAGCTGTCTAGGATAAACCAATTTGAGTTTTTGAATTTTCAACAGGTCATCCGCATATGGTGCTGCGCGTCTATTCCGACAGCGAGGAACCACCTACCAGTATGGCACGCCCTAAACGTGTTGCTGTGCCATCAGCGAAGGTAATTTGTGCGGATAATGCTGCTGATCAAGAATTAGCTTCACACAGGCGAGCTCACAATGATGCAAGTCGTGCTGCCAATGCTCCTTCTGTCATTTCTGTGGCAATACCTCTGAATCCCCCAAGTACCACATCTCCTACGAGTTCTCGTAGCCACAAAGTCACCGTCATTGAGCACCAGTACCTGTGGTATTAATGTATCACTGGCTGGCAGTGTAACGAAAATGTGATACAATAATTGCTCGCAGCCATAGCTCCTAGTAATACATCAATCCGTTATATCTGCAGCCCCTCCACCAAGCGCTATTAGCTGAGCATCTGAGATCTATCGTATGTGACATGTCTGAGGTTGTGTTTTTTGATCTGTGATCTTCACCCTTGCTTCTCCAGTGTTGCTTCTTTCCCCTTGTTTTAATATTAAAAGCAACAATCAATTATGCATTTCTATCTATAACTGCGGGGGAGCATCAATAGTAGGAGTATCTATCTCACCGCTCTCCGGAATAATGACACTACCAGATACAAGGGCAGGCACGTCACACCACAACCATTGAAACTCGGCTACCAGTGACTCATGCAATGTGGACTGACGACATGCATATGCTGTCAGTCCTTCTTGCGCAGGTGCCGAGTCGAGCATTCGGAGAGCTGTGCGCTCCTTCCACCAGGCCCCTTGCCACTTCAAAAACACCAGAACTCGCCTCATCTCTTCCAGCAGCAGTTCCACCTCCTCCGACCACCGGTGCGCACAGGCACGGGCCTTGCACCATTCCAATTGGACACCTAACAAAATGTAAGACAAATATAGATAAAACATAACTTACACTTACAATCTTGCATGTGTTCATTCTCTGTGCAGCTGTTATCAGCATGGGACTCTAACCAAATCCAGGAGATGGCTCCTCTCCCCTGCTGCTCCATGTTGCCCAAAGGTTTAACATCAGAGTCGAGAAGCGGGTGTATGGTGGCCTCCCAACCACATTTCTCAAGTCGGCAGCCAAGGCACAACAGGGCATTGCGTGCACGTTTATACTTCAGTACACTGGCTTGCTTCCTAGACTCCACAGCATCAATGATTCTTTTTGCACAAGTGGAACCCACCTGACCACACACATTCTTGTCCTTGTACATGTACATGTGTGATCGAAGGCGGAGGTGACCACAAACTTCATTGAGGGCATTGAGGGCCTGCGCATAGCATAGCTCCCACTTGTGCCCAGCGAGCTTGTGGTCTACAGGGGTGTTAGCTGGGAGGTGCGAAGGGAGCCACAGGTTGAAATCCTCTGGTTTCAATTCCTGGGACTTCCTGCTGGCTTCGGACGATTGATGCCGGAGTTGACAGACAACAGGCATGTACAGTTCCTGGATGTGAGCCCAGGCGTCAAGGCATTGTTGGAGGGAGGTGACCTGAGTCTGTATCGTAGCCTTTTGCTTATCAGTGTCATGGAGGGAGACATCGGCAAGACTGGATCTTAAGCGTGCCCTGTAAAACTGTTGGTACAACATAGTGTAACAATCAATCAAAAAAGTACTGTTGATCTTCAAGATCCATGCCTGAAGTAATCAGCCCGCTTGGAGAGATATTGGTGTGAAGCGAGACATTAATGCCAGCTTGAAGTTCCTGGGTCTCAAGTTCAATGAGTTGTAGCTGTACAGCTGCCTGGGTGACCGCTACCAATTATCAGCACGACTACTGTGAAAATGCCAAGACAACTTACGATTAAACCGGCTTTCGAAGGGATTGAGAGAAGAATTATCCTCCTCCCAGGATTCTATCTCTGCTTTCCATTGATTGATAAGAGTTGGGTGGATAGTCATCTCCAGCTCCGCAAGGGCTTCAGAGTGCTCCTTTGCCCACTTTACGGCCTCAACTATCTTCTTATGTAAAGTCTGCCCTAGGTCTACATCAGAATTTGAGATTGAAAGAAAGACACCGCGCACCTAATGCTGTTATTTTTTTCCAGTTCCAATCACCGAAGTGATCATCAAGAGTGTCCCGACATGTTCCTGGCCCCATTTCTTTGGTGCTTGATGCCACTCGATTGATGTTGGACCAACCCCGTTCAGGAGCTTCACCGTCTGTTTGGCCCACATATCTCAACCAGTTGAAGGAGAAGTTGGTCCAACACTTATCGACATGGACTTGGATGTGGAATTTCGGGACAAAAAAGCGTATAAGAGATGATTCACAGGGAGGGCAAAGCCGTTCAGGCATCATTTCCATCTGAGTCCAAAGTTTCTTGTGCCACTGGCACGCAATGTCATAGGAGATGTTGATAATGGACATCGCAAAGATGAAGAGTGCAGAACACACGATGTAGTCCATGTTGATGTAACTAAGTAACATTAGCTGCGAGAAATTCTGAATACAATATACCACGTACCGTTCCCCCTTCTGAAGGTCTCCAACACCATTAGGAAGTTTCATGTCATGTCGGGTGCAGTCAATCATCCTGACATCTGTGGCAGCAAGCCCATGAGAGGACTTGATATCCGCCATATTGACCACATTGTGGCTTATGCATGTGCTTTGCTGCAGACAAAAAATTAACCCGATAATTATCACAAGAATCACATTACTTACCTCTTGCTTTTTGGTAGCACGGTCTGCAATGTAAGACTTATACCTGTGCTCCTGCATGAAATACACCCATGCGGCATTGAGGCTAGGGTCAGCAGTATCGGAAGACACTGCCTTCCGCTTGAGCCTGAAGTTTGCATTGATTGCTATGAACAAGGTGTATTTCCATCTGCTCAGATAACGTGAGCTCAGCAAACAGTAAATCAGAGAAAGACTTACTTGATAGACAGTGGCTCCTGCTCCCAGTCTGGTGGAAGATTCTTGCCAGGTTGCAGACATGCGGGGCATAGAACAGCTAATTCCCCTTCGGCTGCAGCATTAACTCCAGCAGGGTCATGTGCCCTCCCTCCACGGCCAAGTTGTTTGAGGTTGCGCCATTGGTGTACCATCCGCATGAAAGCAGAATACCGATCCTAGAATATATCATCATCAGATAGTTCAAGGAAGAGATTAAGATACTCACCTTGATCCCTATTAACCCGGAATTATTGGTGCGTTGTCACGCACCAAACGTGTTTGGTAGCGAGAACATGGTTTTTTTTATTTATATCTTCATTTCCCATATCATTCCTTACTCACCTTTTCATTTGTTTCCCTTCCTTTCCTTTAATTTTTCGATTTTTCAGCGATTTTCAACAGTATTATGGCATCCCGCATTTTTATGGCATTTTGCATTCAACGAGGTTTATTCACCTTTCCCCCATTCACACGCTTCCAACGCTCTCCCATCTTCACCCACTACACTCTCAGACAACCTCAGCATCAGCCAGACCATGCCAAATTGCACCAATATGTCGAAAACCACGTCTTTATTCATCCTGTCCTCATCACCCTACCATTTCCAATCCTCTTCAGCGGCTTATATTCGTCGAACCATTCAAACCATTATCCACTCGCACCTCACCTTCATGATCACTGTGGACATCATGCCATTCCATCCTAATGCTCACCAGAGATTGCAAACAACCAAGTCCCTATGCAGATGACCAATCCCTTTATCATGCTGGGGAAGTGTCTTACAGACTGTGTATATCCCATGATCCCTGCATGTCGACATTCTGCACCAACAACCACATGACATCTCTGCAGCAGAGCATTTGGATCATCACACCATCATGGCATCATAGCATCATCTCTTCATTCCATTCTCCACTGCCCATATGCTGTGTCATTGCTGCATCACAGCTCTTGCATCATCACTGCACAGCACTTTGTCATGCTTGCATAGCAATTGGTCATGATGACTCAGGTCATGAGTCATGGCTTGTAATGGTCACAGCCCTGCTTTATCATCGCTTTTTCATTCTCTGACTCATTCTTTGTCCTTATGACTCATTCTCCATTCTATGACTCATTCTGCATAGGATTTGTTCTATTTTTCGAAATTGCTCAGTCATTACCCCTGAAGTGCAGCACATTCATTCCATTCCCCCCCTTCATTGCCCTCTTCATTGCCCTACTCATTGCCTGGAGCGTTGCTTTGCATACACAGACGTACACAGGTACTATACTCTATATAAACCCCTGTACTTTAGCTACAGAGCAATCAACTTATCCAGTTCACATTCCATGTCCATTCTCCTCTGAAGCCTCTGAAAGGCCTTGCATTTTACAGTCCTCTGTCATCATTCCTGATATTGTTCACCTGGAACTTTGTCACTCTGCTTTACATTTATTCCAGTCCAGCCCAGTCTATCCATTCCAGTCTGCTGCCAGTGTGCAGTACTTTGCTTTCTTCACCCTCCAACTCCCACAAACCCAAACTCTTCAACAACTCGAAGTGTTTGGAGCACTATCAGGGTCAGCCCACCCTATTTTGAACAACTACTGAACACAGCGCTTCTAAGCACAAGGACCGCTGACCAGTAGCATTGTCTGGTTTTGTTGTTTTTGTTGAAGGTTTCAACAGACCGGCAATGAAGATCGACAGCGTCTTGCAAGTGAATGGTAGAACTCATAAGCAGACACCTTGCTCTCAAATGATAGGATATGAAAATGCTGCAGAACCACGAAGGTCGCTGCAGTTTGAGGCTCGGAGACAGTTGCTGGATACCACTGCATACGTAGTAGTTGTGTGTAGCGGACCTGAGCTGAAGTGCAGCCACAGAAGTCCAGCACAACTTCATGAACACCATCGAGCCCAATGACCACAAAATTGTCACCAGCAGAGGGATGAGGATTACGGCACCTTTCTCCTGGGTTATGGCCAAGTTGTATTCGAACCCCAAGCTTTTTCAGTGTGATACATTGAAAAAATGACCTGTTCCACATCTGACAATGATCAGTCACACATTGACGGCAAAATAAGAGTAATACATACCTCGATTCTATGCAACAGATGATGCATGTGCTTTTGAAGCGTGCATTCGTGGCAGAACATTTGAGTGCCATGACAATCACAGCACCGGAATTCAGGGAGTACTCCACCACACGAACAAGTGACACCCTCAGACCCGCGTCCATTGAGACACATCATTTCATCCAGGAAACTTTGACGTTCTGGAATCCAGGCTAGCAAAGGTGCATCCTAGAGTCCAGTAAATCAGTCTGACCAACACACCAAATGAGAATACCCACTGCTGCAGTCCGTTTGTGTTTCCCCGCAAGAGCAATGTCGATAACGTCTTCTGTGAGTGTTCCATTGTCTTCTGTGAGTGTTCCATTGTCTTCTGTGAGTGTCCCATTGTCACCTGCATGCTCAACCCAATCGTCTATAAAGGATATGTTGTCGTTTGGCAATCTCTCGGGGAGGTTTCCAGCTACATAGTGCATTTGCAGCTGCGTGCTCCCTTCAGTGGTGATCTCTGCCACATGAAGTCGCAAAAGAGGAGGTTTGGTGTTGATAGAGGCAGGCACAAAGGCCTCACGTTCAACTGCAGGCCCCTTGGGGGGGCGGCCACGGCGCATGTGCACTATAGTCAAATATGCGCTGTGACTGGCCTCCATACAAAGTTGTAGTGCATGCAATGGATGACACAATGTAATTGGCATCGCAAGAAGAACCAAACGGGAATTGAATTGCAGAAATGGTTCAGATACTGGGGGATCAGGCAAGCTAGAGCAACAGAACCATAAGTCAGAACAGCTAGTTTGAGAATCCACTTACTTGCTAAGGCCATACTCAAGATCTTGAGAGCTTGAGGAGTGCGACATTAGTGCAGAACAGCTAGTTTGAGAATCCACTTACCTGCTAAGGCCATACTTAAGATCTTGAGAGCTTGAGGAGTGCGACATTAGTGGGAGACTTCAATGTGGTTGGCAAGATTAGTGTGACAGTTGCCTTGATCGAGGAGCATGGGAACCGATCACGATCAGAAACTAAGGCCTGGACTGTCGGCCTTACTAGAGACATGTATAGTTTTCTTTATTTCAATTCTACTTACATAATCATAGGCACTCTACACTACGTTGTGGGTAACAATTCCACAGTAGGCGGATATAAATGTTTAGTCAAATGCTATACCTGCTGCTTCACTTGCAAGGCAAGAACGTTCGACCCTAAAGGGGTCTGCTACTGATATAAGTCTGAAAGTTAGTATCTAAGGTCATGGACAGGTAAAGGAACAAGTCCGAAGGTATGTGGACCAAGTCCGGAGGTCAAAATGTCGGGTCTGAAGGTATACTACCAAGTCCGAGGCGCGGGAAAGCGGGTCCGGAGCTTCGGGTTGTCGGGTTACAGGGAATAGCAAGGGAACAGGTTCAGAGAGTGTCGGACTATGTCTGGAAACAGGGGAAGGTCAATAGAAATGAGTGACAAGGGTTTTGGGTGTGAAGTGGGTGCAGAACGGGTGTGAACCAGGTATATTCAGCCAGGTAACAGGTAATGACAGGTATGTGACCAAGTAGATGGGAAGTCCCACCTACAGTAAAGTAATAGTTCTTGGTCGTACTATCAGTCCTATATAACTAACTACGTAGAAATCCGGAATATCGAAAATAGGAAAACATCGGGTCCGGAGATATGTAAACTGACATGAGGCACTGCGGACATGTGAGAACACAGGTAATAACGCTGTCTACTGCATCAGCCATGGGAAATAAGCTACTACACACCTGTGGGGTCGGACAGAACGGACAGGACATAAGACGGATGGGTTTCCGAAGGTATGCGAGCAGGTCCGGTGCATCTCCAACAGTAGTCCAGCGGGTCCGAGGCTCGGAGAGCGCAGGAAAGTGTCGGGTTTGAGCGGGTTTCGTCGGAGATGACTGGGAGTGATTGTACTGATGTCCGGACAACAGTATGTCAAAATCCCAGTTGTCCAGACATCAGTACAATCACTCCCAGTCATCTCCGACGAAACCCGCTCAAACCCGACACTTTCCCGCGCTCTCCGAGCCTCGGACCTGCTGGACTACTGTTGGAGATGCACCGGACCTGCTCGCATACCTTCGGAAACCCATCCGTCTTATGTCCTGTCCGTTCTGTCCGACCCCACAGGTGTGTAGTAGCTTATTTCCCATGGCTGATGCAGTAGACAGCGTTATTACCTGTGTTCTCACATGTCCGCAGTGCCTCATGTCAGTTTACATATCTCCGGACCCGATGTTTTCCTATTTTCGATATTCCGGATTTCTACGTAGTTAGTTATATAGGACTGATAGTACGACCAAGAACTATTACTTTACTGTAGGTGGGACTTCCCATCTACTTGGTCACATACCTGTCATTACCTGTTACCTGGCTGAATATACCTGGTTCACACCCGTTCTGCACCCACTTCACACCCAAAACCCTTGTCACTCATTTCTATTGACCTTCCCCTGTTTCCAGACATAGTCCGACACTCTCTGAACCTGTTCCCTTGCTATTCCCTGTAACCCGACAACCCGAAGCTCCGGACCCGCTTTCCCGCGCCTCGGACTTGGTAGTATACCTTCAGACCCGACATTTTGACCTCCGGACTTGGTCCACATACCTTCGGACTTGTTCCTTTACCTGTCCATGACCTTAGATACTAACTTTCAGACTTATATCAGTAGCAGACCCCTTTAGGGTCGAACGTTCTTGCCTTGCAAGTGAAGCAGCAGGTATAGCAATCACCCAACATTTATATCCGCCTACTGCAGAGTTGTTTCCCACAGCGAGGTCTATGCTAAGATGTACTATGCATCTCGAGTCCAGACCAGCGTCAAGAGGAGCTTAATGCCATCAAAGAACATGCCGATGCCCCCAGTCACAGGAAGATGAATATTCAGGTGGTTCGGAAGCACATCGACCATTGCTGGAAGAACAAGTCTGTTGAGGTGAAGCAAGAGATATCTCAACTTACGAGAGAGATGAGGGAAGCAGGACATGAGGTAGCAAAGGAGCGAGAATCATCCAAGACGGCAAATGTTAATGACCTGTAAGTATTCTTCTCTTTGCTTCTTGCTACTTTGCTGATTGAACTCAGAATTATACCAAGACTCACCGAAATTCTCTCGACCTTCTTCGGAGAGCTTCATGAGGCCACAGGATGGACTTTCAGTGTCCTGCTTGGTGGTCCTGACCCATCAAACGGAGGTGCGATTGATGTCAGCAGCTTGCATGTAGGGTCGACGAAGCTCGGTAATCACTTTAATCATGCATTTGCGAAGTTTAATGATAATGTTATGGTACCGTACTATGAGTTTGTTTCTCATGTTTTCCGTATGTATTCATTATATTTTCTCTAACATTGCGCTGATAGTGTTTAGCTGAAGCTGGGACTTCAAATCAAACAGTCACCAACAAAGCTCTCCTCCACGTTTCTCCTGCTCCAGACGATATTCCCACCAATGATCCTCCAAGACCTACTATGACCACAGCGGCTGATACATTACATGGTTCACACACCGCATCCCTACAGCCAGACTTGGAATCTATCATGCCTTCCTCGGAGCTTGGACAAGACAAGGTAGTTACTGCATTACCTGAAGATTTCTTCCAAAACATGCCCCCTGCTCCTCAAGACACCGAGATCAATCAAGAGCTGGGTATGCCCATCCTCCCCATGCCAGAGGGCTATGTACCCATCTGTCCACCACCCCCACTCCCTCTGGACGTTACATTTACCTCTGAATCTTTCAATCTGGATCTGGATCTCGAGAGTTTTGATGATGCTCTCAAATCCATGCAGTCCCAGGACACCATCACAGGAATGGTTTGTTCCCCTCCCCGCATTCATCATCAGTTCAACAATTTCTTTAGAATTTCTTCACCCACAGCGACTGCCTCTACCACATCTGCCATCACCCATTCAACACCTTTTACCACTCCCTCTACCACTCCAGTCATCACATGTTCCACCATGCCCGCCACAACTTGTTCACCTGCTTTCGCATCTTCCACCACCCCAGTTGCCATCACACCCACTGTAGCACCCTCGTCAGCTGCACCCGCAACTCCTGTGATACCAGGAATGAGGCCTTCTCCTGGGATGGCAGATGATGAACCTCCGGCAAAGTGTCAGAAAAAGGCTCAATGCTCATGTGCAGGAGAGACAGATCCATCACAGCCTGTGGGCCGAGGAAAATGGTAATGATTCCAATCCACTTGAGCTGCTACCGCCAATGCGATTGGTTAAATCTTATTTGGATTATAATAGTAATGCCTGTGAGATTATATGTGTATATAGCATATATCTTGAAATTTAATTGTCTTGAGCAAAAAAAGACCAAGGTTGACCTGGGTGACCTCAGTGAAGTTTGCATCAGCACTTGCTGAAATCGGATGAACTCATTTGCAAAAAAATTCCATGGCATGTTGTGTGAAATCTGCATTCATTCAATAGTACTAAGTAAATATATATCTTGTACCGTCCATCGAGACGCACTCTTGTACAAAGAGTGCTTGCTGGTACTATTGCATGGTGCCGCAGGTGCCAAATCTGATTGCGGCATCGTTGTCCTCAACAGGTGCTTCTAGTTCATCTGCAAAATCAGTGTCCCATCAGCCATTGAATTGAGTACAAGTGCAAAAATTTGAACGGCAAGCGTCTGGTGAGATTAAGGTCAGCTTGGGAACGAAGTAATTGCAGGTAGACATAGACTTGCCAGAGGTTGGTGAACTAACACCATGCCGGAGGTGACAGCCACCTAAAAAAGTCCACTCAGCATTACCCGAGGAAGCTATTGGTTGCTGTTAGATTTTGTCAATTAGCAAAGAGAAAAAATATTTGGAGCTGGGTCATTATGACTTGTGCAAAATTTGAATGATGGGTCTCGTCCTTCACATTGAGAATAAGATCAACAAGTATCATCATTAATAAACAAAAATGAAACATACCTCAAGGATGGGCACCAAGTACTCAGCAAACGTCACCTGTGGTGTGCTCTAATGTTGATGGATGTTCTTCAAGCCACCCGCAAAGTGCCAAAGGGCTGTACATAAGTAGACGAGGTGTGAATTGCTGTTGATGGACACGCTCTCCAAGCCACCTGCAAACTGCCGAAGAACTATACATACGATCATCTGAGTAAAAATACAGTGTGGCAGTGCATGGGCTAAATAAAACCCTGCATAAAAATATATTGACCAAATCAAGTCGGCTGACACAGAAAGAATCAAGGAACCAACCACTGGCAGCTGACAAATCTAAGAAACCAAGGAACCATCAGCTGACAAATATAAAGAACAGAGGAACAATCAAAAGAACCAGGAACGGGCTGGATGCAAGCATCTTTTTTGGATTCACCAGTGATACATCAGCTGCTACTGCCTGTAAGTACACTGTGTGGTTCAGCAACTATTGTATCACATTTTTGTTACCACTGTAGGCTATGTAATGTATTAATATCACAGTATAGCCTGTGTTGAGGTTGACGATAACGACAATGATATTGAGCTGACAGGCAGCACACACAAAAAGCGACTGATGAAAGGTGTGTTTATACTATTTTGTTGGATAAGTACTGACTAATACCTACATCATTACAGGCAAAAAATGAGCTTATAGCCCTGATCCTCCCGAACACACAAACAAGACTGAACATGATGCAAGTCCATCAACTGGTGAGTTTTCCTACCGAATGAAACAGATACATAATACTGATATTTATTTGACATATGTAGTCAACGCACCGCATGCAACTAGTTCAGCAAACCACTCTGACGAAGTTGATGCTGATGGCTTCCTCAAGGATGTTCAAGTCATGAGCATTGACGAGGCCTCTGAAAACCCACGTAAAGAGCAGTGAAGTCACGACATCACCAAGTTTTTTTCCGAGCCTTATGCTGACAAAGGCAAGAAGTACCAGAATTGTCGACTGTGCAGGTAAATTTACATTTCTGTCTCATGCACATTGTACTGACTACGTGATAGCAAGAAAATGAAAAAACCTGTTGCTTTTGTCAATGAGGTGATGACTATGTGATGCCATATGGACGCTTCGCACAGGGTAAGTATTGCCAACCCGAGAAAACATGCCACTAACTGTTCATTATAGAATGAATATCTTACATGGGCTGAAGCTGAGAAATTTGTCTTGATGTTACCAAAGGACACCAAGCGCCGCAAGCTAGATGCTGCTGCTGACTCTCAAGCATGACTCGATGCTCACCTCCATGAGCCGCAACCAAAGGAACAAATCATCCCATACTCAGATGCAATCTTCCACAAGGCCGCCATTGAATGGCTGATTGAAACTGACCAGGTATGTTTTTTTAAAATTTAATTCTGGCAATTGGACACTTATCAGTTCACTGCAGCCTATTGAAGCACTCAACCACAAGTCCTTCAAATATATGATCGATGTAGCAGCACAAGCTACCAACAGTGTCAAGCTACCTAGTCGACCAAAGACACGCCGAGCCATTATCAACCTCTCCAAGCGTAATCTCACCAACCTTTGCTGATGGTTACTTGTAAGTCATTTGTTGATTTTCTTTGTCGTTATTTCTAATGCGAACCACAACAAGAGTGATGCTGTCAAAGGACAGATCAATTTGACATGCGATGCCTGGCAAGTGTCGAATGTCGATGGCTATTTTGCCCTCACTGGTCACTGGATCAAAGAAAGAACAGTTGGTGTTTGGATAGTTCAAAGTGCCCTTCTTGGCTTTACTTGACTGAACAACGCTCACAATGGTGTCCGTCTCGGTCAAGCGCTGTTCAAATTAGTTAAACATGTTGGGATTGCACATAAAGTAAGTAAAATTTCAGCTTCATAACAGTGTGGCACTAATGGAGTTTCAGATTGGCTATATTACATGTGACAACGCGGCCAACAATGATACCATGATGGAACATTTCGCAGTCCACATTGAGGCACACACCAAGAAGACATTCAATCATAAAAAATGGCGCCTTCGGTAAGAGTTTCTTTGTCTGGTTTATTACCACCAATTCTCACTTATATATTCAGGTGCTTGGCCCACATTATCAACCTCGCAACTCAGGCGCTGTTGTCCACACACAGCAAGTCAAGACACTACAACACCACCCAACCTAACAATAATTTGCTAGCCCCCACAACTCACTCCGCACTTGAACAAGATGAGGTTGGATTAGTCTGATCAATCTGTGTCAAGGTTTGCCGTCCATCAATTGCACATATGTTGTGTTGACATCCTTCATTGTAGGAGCACTCCTCAGCTCAACAAAAGGATCTTTTTCAGAGTGTCCAGCATCAAGACGAAGATGGCCACACGCCGATCAAACATCCACGACAATTGCTTCTCGACATGAAAGTAAGGTGGTCCTCAACATACACTATGCTTCAACGTGCATTCGAGCTGTGAGATGTAAGTTCAATTTAGGATGTAATTGTTGTGCCCACTGATGTTTATTAGGAAGTTGACTATTTTGTGGGCCAGCTCAGTTTGCAAGAGAAGGACTCAGCTAAACGGAAAAAGATTACAGACCTTGAGCTATCATCCGAAGAGTGGACCCGTGTTCAACGTCTGCTCTCAATCCTCGGTGTACGTATTTTTATCTTACAACTTGAATTGTAGCTCACATCAAAACTACAGTATGCTGAGTTGTCACAGCAGTCCTTCTTGTCTGAACAAGGACCAATGCTTCACTTAGCATTGCCTGCATTAGAGTCGTTGCATAGCGCATGGTCGTCACGTTCTGGATGCATCAAGTATCTCGATTTTGTGGAGGGCCTCAATGCTGGTACTGAGAAGATTGCAAAGTATTATGAGAAGTTGAGTAGTTCTGACGCCCATATTATGGCGATGTGTGCATCGTTCATTCATGTACATATTACCCCCACTGACTTTCCAACGACAGTTCTTGATCCATCACAAAAGGAGACCCATATTCACAAGTATTGGGGTGAGGAATTGCTTGTCGAAGCACGCAGACATGCAGAGGAGATGGTAAGTACAATTCCAAAGCTGTCCTCACAACACACTCACTAATGTTACATCTAGTATGAAGAACAGTATCTCGAAATGTACAGCAACAATCCCGACTCTAGGAATGGTGTTGAAGTCAAGGTCAGGAAGACAGGGAATTGCAAACTTGATGCTCTGCTGCAAGAGCTCTCTGATGGCGAGGATGACAATGATTTGATGCTGCAGCCCACCCTAATCTCTCACACAAGTTCCACAAGTTCTGTTACTCCCTCCGAAGCTGTGAATGAGCTGTGGCGGCACGACTTTCACGTTTACCTGAACTCCAAGGACCACCTTGGAGATATGACTATTGTGCAGTGGTGGGGCATCAACGCACCTCGATACCCAGTCTGGGCGTCACTCGTGCGTGACTTCCTTTCCATTATGGCTACATCTGTGTCCAGTGAACGTGCATTCTCATCTGCCGGTATTACTATCTCCAAGCGCCAAAATCATCTCAAACATGACATCGTCGAAGCACTGCAGTGCTTGAAATGCATGATCAAACACAATCTCCTGTTTCGCAAGGACCCATCTGTTGCAACCAAGTCCATAGATGATGAATCTCCCTTGAATCTATTAGTAATAGCACTGGTGGGATCCAGAAAACAGATAGGAAAAATGAGGGAGTCTGTTATTGGTGTCAGCAGGAAAGAAAAAAAACACTACAACTGAGGTTGTGTCAAAGCACATAGGGTAGTATTCTATTTAAAAAAAACAAAGTCAGCAGTGATAACGCTAAGTGGAGAGTGAAAAACTTCACAAATGAGGGCACACTCATCAATGCTCTGAGTCTCCTTGATATTGTCATCTGAGGCATCTCCCCTCGCAGACTTCTTCATGTACCTTCATGCGTGTGAAATGATGATTAGTTTCGAGTCCTCATTCCTGTTGCTGATCGACTTCCTGTATGCTTCCGTCTCGTCATGCCAGTTGGCAAAGGAAAATTTGTAACATCCACTTGACATCTTGCCCATTGCCTTGTTGTGTTTCACTGGGAGCTTGACAGAAAACTTGCCAGTGGCCATAGACACAAGAACTTCATCGACATTGATGATGCTGTCTTTGATAAACTTGAGGGCACGTTCAAGCTGGAAACAATCAGAAAAGAAACATGGTTTTAAAAAAAACTCACAGCAACAATGCAGAGCACAATAACACTGTCCATACCTTTGCCCAAAGTGAGCTCATCAGTATTCAATGCGGGTACACTGGCATGGTCAACAATGGCACTGAGGTGAGTGGATGCAATCATTTGCAGTACAAATGCAGACAGGTAGGCTGTCTCCCACAATATGTTATCCGGGCCTTCATATACAAACGTGCAATCCTTCAAGAGTTGCTTGGCGACGAGGTCATTTGGTGCATCTTTGATGCGAGAGCAGAAATCAACGACAATTGCAAGTGCTGTTGAGCTGATGTTGCACCTCCACTCTGAGAGCCGCTGTTGCATCTAAAAGGGCATATGAAAGACATGACAAAAAATAACAATAACTATGAACTTACCACTGAGAATACAGCACCATTTGGATTCACCTTGTATTTGACATCAGGGTAGACCACATCAAAGATCTCCTGCAGTGCGTCTGCCATCAGAGACTCGGAAATTTCCCATGGATTAGCTTGACTTCCAGTCCAGAGAAGTGCTGTAGAGAAGAAGGCCTTCACCCACTTTGAGTCGGCAAGTACTGGGAGATCATTGTTGTGATATTAACCGCGCAGCTTAACCACCTCATTTGCAGTAGCCTTCTGTGAGGCCTGTGGGACTTGGGTGCTAGGAGGAGGTACAACATCATCATAATAACCTGCTGGGACTTGGGTTGAGGGCAGAGGCACAAGATCACTGCAGCTGGTAACCTCAGAGCTTTCTTTTTTCAACATTTTGGATGGTGGAGGGGTAGCACTCTGAGATACAATAGTAGATGTCTGAAATACACATGCTGAATCAGATCATCACACAAGACAAAAAAATCTATGTACTGATGTAGTCTTGTGAGAAACATGGCCCTTCTCGATGGTGGGAATTGATCTAACCTTGGGTAAGAGACTTTCCTGTGAATCATCAGCTGAAAAGTCAGTATCATCAGTGGCCTCAGATGCGGTCTCATCAACAAAATCCCTGTCATCATCAGCCTTATGCTTGATACTACCTGGCTGAGCAGAAAACATTATCTGCTCGGGCTCAGAGTCACTCTTGCTGGTGGGAACAATTAGAGTAGACTTCTGAAATTTAACTGAGTCTTTGAACTGAATTGCTGATGGGAAGGATGACTTACTTTAATCACCTGTTTCCCTTTCTTCCTAGGCAGTACAGCTGGATGCTGTTCAAGAGCCTCAGGGTCATCAAGACTATTGTTGCTGACCATGAGGACATCATTGGACTCAGGTACACTAATCAATTACTTCTGATTGATGTGCGCAGGTTTGGCCTTGGAACTGGTCTTGGTACTGGTGGATAATACAGATGAGGGTGAAGTGGTTGCAGTGTGAGAAGCAGAAAAGGTGTTTGATCTGGAGCTTGGTGTAGTAGACTTTGGTTCAGCTGGTACATTGTTAGCCCAGTTGTTGATAAGACCGCCGAGTGAGAGTTTTTTAGTTGTACTTGAAACTGCATGATTTATAAAAAAAAGAGTTGATTCACTGAGTGTTAACATCACTTTGATGAAGAGTGTGTTGGACTCACGACAAAGGCGCCTTGTTGCCTTTCTTATCATTCAAGGCATGTGCATCAGAATCAATATTATCGGTCTTGTGGGCATTCTTGATGGCTTCCTTCAACAACATTTTTGCTGCCTTCTCTTTCCTTTTCTTCCCACCAACAACTTCTGCTTCTCTGTTGCTCAGTAGAGTGTCCTCTGGATCAACACAAGTGGTTCGACCATCTGGTGAGTGTCAATATTAGTTTCTATTCTCAATGTGATGTTTATCATACCATCAGTAATATCTGTGCTAGAGGTTTTCCTGCCTTTGGCTACAGGACAAGGACAAACAGGCTTTGCCTTGATTCCTCCCCATACTTAGGCTTCAAGAGCCTCCATAGTATCCTTGATACCAGCAATCCGTTCAGTGGCTTTCTGAATATGCGTGCTCTTCTGTTCCAGGCGTTTATTCACATGTGGGTCATCAGGGACCTTCAAGCTCTTGGTACATGATTTTCTCTTTGCATTCTGGAGTCACTCCTCAGCTTTGGCCTCTAAAACAGGCCTGCCATGATGAGTGTTTGCATTCACTGGACGAGTTTGATGGGTGGACACTTCTTGCAAGGCTTTGGGTGCCATGGCTGACTATTGAGTTGATGAGAGGAGTAGATGAGGTAGAGCAAATAACTGGGGTGCAAAAAATTGCAAGGTACTGGTCCCAGGGATTAACACACACATTTGCTGACATTTCTCTTACATTATCAAACTTCTGTAGGCAGTGGCTCAATTTTCGACAGTACTACCCTGCCAGTCCTAATTAAGTTACTGTCAGAGAAAGGTTCGCATTCAGTCATCCACTAGCTTTCTTTCTTCATTCTGCACTCTAGCATGCTGCCCTGCTCTACTCAGTACACTCAAAAGAAACATATTTCATATCAATTTCCTTGTGGCCATCCTGGATGCAAGAAGTACTTCAAATCTCTCAGCAGATGCACAAGGCACCACACTGCAATGCACCCATTTATGAGCAGTGCAAATACAAAGGGAGCTGGGTTGCAGGACATGGACATTGATGGTGAGTCCCACATATGTTTCACTCAGTAATTAATGTCTTTATTCTGACCCTGATTTCTCAAGATCATAGTTCAAATTGCTCATCTCTGGTGCCACAAGCACAGGAAGAAGATTATGACATGAACTTTGCTGGTGAGTCCCATCAGCGATACTCGACCCACAACAGTTATAATGCTACTTATTAAAGATGGACCGCACCTTTCATCTCCACCACCACCAGGGCAATTTGACAGTGATATTGGTGGTGAGTCTTAGTTTCAATGTCAGTGTGTTTTATCTGACAGTGCCTTCTGAAGATGCCCGTCATTCATCTGTACCACCAGCTCATGAAGTAGACACCAAATTCTATGGCACAGTGTCGATCTTCGTTGCCGGTCTGTTGAAACCTTCAACAAAAACAACAAAACCAGACAATGCTACTGGTCAGCGGTCCTTGTGCTTAGAAGCGCTGTGTTCAGTAGTTGTTCAAAATAGGGTGGGCTGACCCTGATAGTGCTCCAAACACTTCGAGTTGTTGAAGAGTTTGGGTTTGTGGGAGTTGGAGGGTGAAGAAAGCAAAGTACTGCACACTGGCAGCAGACTGGAATGGATAGACTGGGCTGGACTGGAATAAATGTAAAGCAGAGTGACAAAGTTCCAGGTGAACAATATCAGGAATGATGACAGAGGACTGTAAAATGCAAGGCCTTTCAGAGGCTTCAGAGGAGAATGGACATGGAATGTGAACTGGATAAGTTGATTGCTCTGTAGCTAAAGTACAGGGGTTTATATAGAGTATAGTACCTGTGTACGTCTGTGTATGCAAAGCAACGCTCCAGGCAATGAGTAGGGCAATGAAGAGGGCAATGAAGGGGGGGAATGGAATGAATGTGCTGCACTTCAGGGGTAATGACTGAGCAATTTCGAAAAATAGAACAAATCCTATGCAGAATGAGTCATAGAATGGAGAATGAGTCATAAGGACAAAGAATGAGTCAGAGAATGAAAAAGCGATGATAAAGCAGGGCTGTGACCATTACAAGCCATGACTCATGACCTGAGTCATCATGACCAATTGCTATGCAAGCATGACAAAGTGCTGTGCAGTGATGATGCAAGAGCTGTGATGCAGCAATGACACAGCATATGGGCAGTGGAGAATGGAATGAAGAGATGATTCTATGATGCCATGATGGTGTGATGATCCAAATGCTCTGCTGCAGAGATGTCATGTGGTTGTTGGTGCAGAATGTCGACATGCAGGGATCATGGGATATACACAGTCTGTAAGACACTTCCCCAGCATGATAAAGGGATTGGTCATCTGCATAGGGACTTGGTTGTTTGCAATCTCTGGTGAGCATTAGGATGGAATGGCATGGTGTCCACAGTGATCATGGAGGTGAGGTGCGAGTGGATAATGGTTTGAATGGTTCGACGAATATAAGCCGCTGAAGAGGATTGGAAATGGTAGGGTGATGAGGACAGGATGAATAAAGACGCGGTTTTCGACGTATTGGTGCAATTTGGCATGGTCTGGCTGATGCTGAGGTTGTCTGAGAGTGTAGTGGGTGAAGATGGGAGAGCGTTGGAAGCGTGTGAATGGGGGAAAGGTGAATAAACCTCGTTGAATGCAAAATGCCGTAAAAATGCGGGATGCCGTAATACTGTTGAAAATCGCTGAAAAATCGAAAAATTAAAGGAAAGGAAGGGAAACAAATGAAAAGGTGAGTAAGGAATGATATGGGAAATGAAGATATAAATAAAAAAACCATGTTCTCGCTACCAAACACGTTTGGTGCATTACACCGGTTGCTGTCACAAGAGGAAAAAATGGAGTTGAGCCGGAAGATTGTGCGTGAAGTGGTATGTTTCATTACCTGTCAATTGTCTTGATTGATACTATGGTCACATAGAATGATGCAATTCGCACCTATGGGAAGGAGGCTTCCTATGTTCCCCCAAACCTGCTGTCACTTGCAGCTGAGATCTTTCGCGCTCAGAGGCGCACCACACAATTGGTGGATGTACCGGATTGGACCCATCTTGGGAACAATCAGGACATGTGCATGAAGCACCCATTGTACAGTAAGACATTGGGTGCTGCACCACCTATTGCGTCTGCAGCTCCTGGTGAGTGTCTTCCTCCTCATCCCACCTGTACTCACACCTGAGACTGCAGTAGCAACTGCACCGGTACCGGTACCGGCACCACCACCTGCTCCCACACCTGCACCACCACCGGCACCTGCACCTGCACCTGCTCCACCACCTGCTCCAACCCCTGCACCTGCACCACCACCTGCACCCACCCCTGCACCTGCTCCTGCTCCTGCTCCTGCTCCACCACCTGCTCCAACCCCTGCACCGGCACCACCACCTGCACCCACCCCTGCACCTGCACCTGCACCTGCACCACCACCAGTACCGGTACCGGCGCCTGCGCGAGATGCCAGCATTCGCATGCCAAGACGCACAGCATCCGGTGAAACTGCACCAGCAGGGTCGTCGACAACACGGAAACGTCGACTCAGCACCAGCCCTCCTGTGCCTCGTGGCAACCAGTCCCGGAAGCCTGTCGTCAAGTCAAAGGCAATCTTGTCCAACACTGACACTACTGATGGTGAGACGGTGAAGGGGAAGGGGAAGGGGAAGGCAAAGGTGCCGGAAGTTGAGGGTGATGAGGACAACGACATGATCGATGTCGATGACCTTCCAGATGCTCAGGTAAGTGTTTTGCTCTTCCTACATTCGACCTTACTGACGCTGACAACAGCCCCGGAAATCAACACACAAGGCTGTTGTCCCTGCAAAAAAGCAGGGCAAACTGAAGGCAAGTCAGTTTGTTGTGATTGCAGAGGATGAAGAAGATGAATTGGAGGAGGATGAAGACGCACAAGGCAAATCAAAGGTAAGTTATTGATTTATCTTTATATCTACCGGTCCATCGCTCATCCTGGTGCAGGCCACTTTACATCCAGGGAAGCGACAAAAACTGGTAAGATTTGCTTGTATATGTGAAGATCGAATACAAACTGACATTACTCCATAGTCCAGCCAGTTCAAGGTCAAGACCACTGGCAGGAAGACCAAGGTACAAGAGCCGGTGAGTCTTCCGGTCACTGCTAATTTTGCCATGCTGATTCATCATAGCCCCATGCTGATGGACCTCTGCCGCCTTGTGAGAGATGCAAGGCGAAGAATGTGGAGTGTTGCCCCCGGTTGACGAAGAAAGGCGATGTCGCCTTGACATGCACGTTGTGCCACGTCTGGAAGATGGCATGTATCTGGCCGGATACAGAGAGTTCCACCGTTACCCCCACCACTGACACTGCACCACCTGCCACAATCACCACACGCTCTAAGACGACCCGGTCCAAAGCGACTGGCAAGAAGATGGTGGGGAAATCTAATGTGAAAGGTAAGTCTCTTGCTTCCGGTTGCTTTATGTTTCTCACCATGCTTGTAGAACAGAAAATCCGGCAACCTAGTCCTATCGAAGAGGAAGACGACAACATCGAGATGTTCGATGGCACTGTGGGTGTGCCGGGTGCTCAACAGCAATCCGCCCCTTTGGTGTCAGCAGACAATTTCCCTGTGGATCACTGGATCGAGCCCGGCACTGACGAGTTGCCACCTCCAGCTCCATCACCAGCCATGGCCTCAGAGGACGACATCCGGTTCTCACCATTACCTGTCATCCACACCCCACCCATCCGGCACCCCCTTTCTCATGACCAGATGGAGGCCATGTTGGCCCAAATTCGCGTTGAGATGGAGGACCTTCATACACGCGATCGATTGGAAATCAACTTGCAGCAAGATCACCTGGAGTGTTGCATGGGCCTTGCAGAGGCATCTGACAGTGCAATGTCTATGCAGGTGGACGAACTCGAGCAGGATATGCAGGTGCAGCATGGACTCCTCTCTGAGTGCACCGCCGAAGTGAGAGGCATCATCAGGTATCTGAGGGAGCATAGATCTGCTCAAACACCAGCATCAACTCCTCCGCCGGCATTCAACCCACCTCCCATCACAGCTCCCGGCCCATCCATCAGTGCATTTGCCTGCACTGTCACCAACAACGTGTTCACCCCGGATGTATCTTGGATGGGTGCCCAGACCGGTGGTGATGCGTTTGGTGACACTGCAGACGGCCCACCGGCCGCAAGGCTCAACCGGGTGTCATCTACTCCCACCAACATCCCTCCATTGACCATGGGGGAATCCAGATCATCTGTTCCTCCGGCTGGCTCTCCGGCTGGCTCTCCGGCTGTGCGATCTCCTGATCCCCCGGTTGCTGGACCATCACATATGCCGGCTGATGCGCAGTCCATCTCGGCTCCTTTGCCACGCCTGCGATATGGACCTCTATCTCAACAAGGTCGGTCAGTGAGTGCTAGATATACAAGCAAGCCTTCCAGTGATGGGACACAGTAGCACATCATTCATGTTTTTGTATGTACCTGTCATCTACATTGTGTTGTCGACCTTGCATGCTTTCAATGAATATGATTTGACTTGCATTCAGTAGTATGAATACTGTGGGACCGGATGGTGTTCTGCTGGCTCATCTGTATCATCCATTTAATGTACTGGCTCATCCGGCCAATCCATCTAACACGACTGGCTCATCTGTATCATCCATTTCATGTATCATCCGGCTCATCCGGCTAATTTGTATAGTCAATTTTCATGTACTACCGGCTCAACTGTATCATCCATTTACTACCGTCTCATCTGTATCATTAGTGCTGCCGCAGTCCAGTTCTGAACCTCGGTTCGAACCCGAACTTTTCCGAACCAGACTCATGGTCCGGTCACAGGTCCGGCATGGCCCCTGGACCAAACTTCCAAACAGGTTCGGGGTTCGGGGTTACCCAGAACCGGTTCGGACATGTCCGAACCTGTTTGAACTCACCTACAATATTTGCCGTTTCGTTTGTTTCTCTCGTATGCTTGCACCCTTCAGTACAAGCCTGCCCGCCTGCCCTTGCACGTTTGTTAAATATAGGTATGATTTTTCAGTCATTTGTAACTATTAGTATAACTAAACATTTGAACCTCGTGTTTGTTTGTGCATGTCTGCGCACACTTCCTCACATTTTTTGCATACTTGCACACGTCCGATCGTGTGCGTCTCACTTGTACTTGTCTGCGTCCGTCGTTTGCAAACATGATTTATTTGCGAACATTTGCATATGTTCACATCTCGTGGCCAATTTAGGTGAGTTGTCTAAGTATTGTTTCTTGTATGTTACTCATTTGTCTGTGCTTGTCCTGGCTCGTGTGTGCATGCTGCCGCATGTGTAATTTTCACTCAGCACATGGGTATCCCTGCGCTTACATTAGCGCACGCCATGTCAGTATGTTGCGGTACTTGTCTTCAACTGTCTCCGCGCTCGTTCCCGCTATTTGTGCATGTCAGCACATGCCCTCACTCATCTGCACTTGTCTGCGCCCATTTACACTTCTTTTCACTTGTGTCCACAACTGTCCTCATATGTTTGTGCTTGTCCGTGTTGGTCGCCACTTCTTCTTGGCAATATTGGTCTTATTTGTGGTGGGTGCATGTATCTACCTTACTTACAGGTATTTTTATGTGTTTTTTGATGTTAATGTTCACACTTTTTCGCATATGCTGACGCCCATTCGTATTTATATTGCTATTTGTGGTACCCGCCAAAAAAACTGTACCCGTCAGGACGGGTACGGGTTTATGCTGGGTACCGAACCTAGTTTGGTGGTCGAACCTGGTTCGAACGCGAACCGGACCTCCCGAACGCGTTCGGTGACGTTCGGTCCAGAGTTCGACCAAACAGCCGAACCTGAACCTGTGGTCCGGTTTGGCGTTCGGAAAAATTGGCAGAGAACCGGACTGAACCGGACTTCGGCAGCACTATGTATCATCCATTTTCATGTACTACCGGCTCATCTGTATCATCCATTTACTACCGGTTCATCTGTATCATATATTTACTACCGGCGCATCTGTATCCATCCATTTCATGTTCATCTGGCTAATCCGGTAAACACTACCGGCTCATCTGTATCATCCATTTCTCCTTCACCATCAATACCGGAAGAAATTTCCACCATCTACCGGATGGGATATCATCAAGCTGTACCCCCGGCCCACCCGTCTTCCATTGAGCTTACCCCCCCTGGCCCACCCGTCTTCCATTGAGCTTACCCCCCCTGGCCCACCCGTCTTCCATTGAGCTTACCCCCCCTGGCCCACCCGTCTTCCATTGAGCTTACCCCCCCTGGCCCACCCGTCTTCCATTGAGCTTACACCCCCTGGCCCACCCGTCTTCCATTGTGCTTACTCCCCCCAGCCCACTCGTTTACATTGCACACCATTCAGCCGGCCCACTCGTCTCCATCGGACACTGCATTCACTGCTATTCATAATAGACTATACACTATATTCCTATACCACCATCTACATTATATACCACCGGCCCATCCATTTGAAACAGGTACACACCACACACTGGCCCACTCGTCTAGCATGGTACACCTATTGCCATGGGCCCACATGGGCTGGCCCGCTTGTATTGGTACATTGTCACCCTTAGCTGTCCGTCTAATACGGGTAAATTCACTGAAGGGGCTCATATCCCTCATAATGTCGGTGCAGTCACAAGCAGCACGCTCCTCCAATCACACGCGGAGTTTACTTATCTCGGACACAGGGTGGGTTCATCAGCATCTGTAATCTAGCCTCCGGACCCGAGTGCATGGATGTAGTCAAAGTAAGCTCGTCAGATATGCTGAGTCTCGAGGGCGTCGGGATGCGTTTGTGGGCTGGTGGACGTACTGGGGTGATATCCATGTATGTGAATGTGTTGTCCCATCCGTGGGCTATGATGAGCGCGTGGAATGCGCACCACTTAATTAGATCGTATCTCGAGCACATTGCACCTTTATGGAGGCCAGTTGATCGTAAATATCACAGAACTGTTTGGATTGAACAGAAGGATTTTGGATACAGTAATTCAGAAATAAATACAACAAATAAATTATAAACGAATACGTGTCGAGCATCAATGCCAAAGCCCACTCCATCGGTTCCCCGCCTGAGTGTGCGTAGATCCAAGACTAGCAAACGCCCACGTACCCGAAGACCCTCCAGCCATCGAAGCAGGCCGCAAGCCCACTCCCACAAGCAAAGATTGTCTCGACCTCCTGCTCGGATGCACACCGACGTTGACATGCAGGACGCGTTTCACGAGCTCCTTGACACGGTTGCTCACACCAAAACGTTTCGGTGGCTCAGGTTCGCCAGGTGGGGCGTACGACAGCGTGCTAAAATCTTGAAAACTATCATGCGAGCTCGAGCTGTATTTGCCGTTTGGGGTGCTGGTTTTAAAGGAGGTGGGGGAATGCATCTTCACAGGTGAATATGGGGACGGTATGATTTGGGTGAAGGATGGAGGTGGGACGGCTGTGATAGCGGGTGTGGATGGGAGGATTGGAGAAAGGATAATTGAAGGGGTTTGGGGAGGAGAGGTGGGTCCGCGTGTGTGCGTCATTGGACTTGAGAGGCCCATGTTGACGATGGACCACTGGTCACTAGACGAAGATGAACGAGTGAGGGCTAAAACATCGTATGTACATACGGTCGTTCGAACCAGCCAGTCTTCTTGAGTTCAACACGAGCAAGGTTGTTGAGTCTGTCAAGCGGACTGCTGCTGGAAAAAAGCTAGTAGATGTTGGTGAAATGGTGAGATGTTGGTCAGGATTCACAAACCATCTTGGTCATTTCGCCACACAGTGATTCATCCTATTGAAATCTGTCAGATACGATCTTTGTTGAGATAGATATGGAAATACCAAGGCAATCGTATCATCGCAAGCATAGAACTCATCGTCGTATGAAGTAATTCTGCTGAGGCTCTTGATTGTCTCAGACGATGCGCATGAACGGTTTGCAATATTTGACGTATCGGCAAGTTCGTCATCATCGTAGATGTAGCTGACGTCGAAGAAAGAGGGATCGCGACAGGCATAGCGAGCATGCTGAACTTGACTTCCCTGGCTGGAGCGATTCTGATGAGCAGGTATGACGTTAGCCCCGGCATGCATGTTGAGACTACATACTGTCTGGGGCCTGTGTATCTTAATGGTGTTTACGCGAAAGTCTTTGCGTGACTCACGGTAGGAAGGATTGTCGAAAGCATCAGCAACTCTACCAAGAAGTTTAAACGCGTCTTCAGTGGCAGCCATTTGTCTCGTTGTCGTTCCGGGAGTTCAGGGTAAGAAGAGAGGGGTAGGATACTTATGTGCATGGGGCTGTCAGCCTCACCCATCATCAGGGGACTGGTGAGCCGCAGATATTGTCATATATGCCGATATATGATTATATCTAGAAAATATTTTCGTTATATTGGAATATAAAGTCATATAAAGCCATGTATAACGTCGGAAAACCACCGCAATCAACGTAAAGCACCCTGGGGAGACTCACGAGTTCTCTGATGATGTTATTCGTTCCAGCAAGTCAGCCACCAAGTAGTCGGCTGACGCCCAAGGCCTGTTGCCCAAGTATTAACGAGGTGAATCATCGAGCTTGCAATATAATTACTTTGATCATAACGGGCTGAAATTCCTGAAATCATCGTAGAGGACACCTGGGCCTCAAGTTGGAAGCACAAAGCAAGGAGATTAAACCATAGAATATTAGACTCATCTGCAGAATTCGTTTGCATCAACTGAAAGCTTTGTTACAGAGCGATTAATGGCAGGATTAATGAACCAGACATAGCTAGAGGTGTGCACTACTAGATGATGAATATTTGAATGCTCGATGGCAGTCCAAAATTCATGTAGGCGTTGTGTGTTACAATGTGCCAATTTGAAATTGAGCCATGAGATAACCGGTGTCAGTGGCCAAACCAGTCATACAGCTTTGAACTTCATTAAAAGCTTATCCACAAATTGCCAGCGAAACTTAGGCAGATATACATATCGGAGAAGTATACAGTCCCAAAGTCTAAAATATCGAAATACATCTTCTTGCCAACAGGCTGCGCGTAACCACGGCTGGACTCTACACGCAAAGTCGTCAGAGAGCTTTAATTAGGGCTAAGGTGGGAGGACATACCCAATTGATCATATGCCGATGTGAATGAACACTATGCGCTGTTCCAAGGGTATGTCCTTGTCCGAAGCCAATGACTGGACTGCTCGGTGCAGCGCTCGCGCAGCTCGTTTGGAATTCATTTTACCATCCCCGCACAAGTTTTTGTAGAACGCCTCGACTAAGCGCTGCACAGTACTATCATTGACCTTCCATAATGTCCCAATGACACTTTTTATCCCAACAAATTGCAAGCCAGCCGCCAGGTGTATCACTTCGTCAGGCGTACTTCGGTCACCAACTGCGGTGTCACAGGCAGAAAGAAACGCGAATGAGTGGTGAGACAGATCCATTTGTGTGATATCGTTGAGTGAAAGCGGTTGGTCGCGCATGAGAAAGGCCGACTTGAAGGGTTCTTCGTAGTCCTGTGTCCCATGACACGCGAAATGGAGCCAAGTATTATCTTGCAACGCGCGCAATGCTCTCGACTTCGTTGCATCAACGCTCGTTACTTTGGTGAAGGCAACAGTTGGGAGACTTGGGGGATCAGGAAGAGGGGGCAAAAGACTCCGCACCAATTCCAGCTCAGGCTCCACACTATCCAAAGTGAACAAAGCACCGTCTGGGCGATTTTGACCTATGGCGGCGAAGGGCACTGGTAGGGAAATGTCATGCAATTTACGAGCCTTGAGCAGCGCCGTAAGCGATGGTGTGTATGAAGAGATGTAGAGCCGTGAAAGGAACTGCCCATGTTTCCTGTGGTACTCGCCAGCAGCGTGCAACGGCAAGAAATTGAAGAGAGACGTTGGGCACCACCATATTCGAGAACCTCGTTGTGCAAATCCGCCCAGATGTTCGACCACCGGGCGGACGACGTCGTCCCATAACTCCGTCAAGGCATTTTTCAGCACTGCTTCACTTGTGCGTTCGAATTTGGCCACCAATAACTGGAGTTTCTCCAAACCGGTTGTGAGTTGGATGCTGGTTGGAGGTTGCGTGTGTGGGATAATGATGGCATTGCAAGACGACTTGCTTGCAATAAGCACGATGATAGGCCCATCACAAGCTGCATCCTGGAGATCGGAAAACAAGGGGGGAAGTAGGAAGCGGGAGAAGCCCTCGATCTTCCGGATCTCTTCTACAGCTCTATTCCAGTCCTTAACTAGACGTCTGTACCGCGCTTCTTCGGCTTCTACATCGACTCTCGGGGTACCATCTGCACGGTTCACAGGAGGTTTCTCAAGGAGGGAGCTGAGGTCTCTGAATCTCTTCATCAGGGTCACAGCATGATCGCCGCGTGTCTGGAGGCTGTCAAGAGGTGTGCGGAGTCGTGCCATCTGGGTCCAGATGAGAGTCCTGCCTTGTTCCAACAACTCAACAGCGCGAGACACATCACCACTATGAAGAGCACATGATGCAGCATCCACGGCAAGTGTACGTGGAAAGTCCTTCATGGCACTATGGCGAGACGATATCGAAGCAGTCGCGGACATGTAGGTGTCCAGAAACTGCATGGAAGTTGCATAAGCCTCAAGTTCAGTACCATGTGAACATTGGCTAGCATAGCGAACCCAGTGCAGACTTGCTTGCAGGCGAGAGAGCAAACTTCCAGAGGCAACATTTGCTGCTGCCTTGAAATGATGCATGGCAGCATTCAGATGATTATCTTCGCCCGGGCTGGCGCTGTCCAGCCCTGAATGATGGAATGATAGATAAACGGTAGCGAGAGAAACATGGACATTTAATTGACGAGGATCAGGTTGCGTCAAGAGAGTCAATGCACACTGTAGATTCGCTCGCGACTCGTGGAGGTCTTCTCCATTGTGTCGGTGGTCAAAGCGGGTGGAGAGTTGAGTCGCAAGGTTATTTAACGACGTGGACCGATATGTGTGACCGACTGGGCGCAAAGCCAGCGCTTCCCTGTGAAGTGCGATAGCCTCATCCAAGTCTCCGTCATTGCCTCGGTGGTCAAAGCGGTTGGAGAGTTGTCTCGCAAGGTTATCTAATGACATGGACCGCTCTGTGTGACCGACCGGGCACAAAACCAGCGCTTCGCTGCAGCGCCTCCCTCTGAAGTGCGATAGCCTCATCCAAGTCTCCTTCGTTGCCTCGGTGGTCAAAGCATTTGGAGAGTTGAGTCGCAAGGTTATTTAATGACATGGACCGATGTGTGTGACCAACCTGGCACAAAGCCAGTGCTTCCCTGTGAAGTGCGATAGCCTGATCCAAGTCTCCATCGTTGCCTTGGTGGTCAAAGCGGGTGGAGAGTTGATTCGCAAGGTCATTTAATGACGCGGACCGATCTGTGTGACCGACAGAGCGCAAAGCTAGCGCTTCCCTCTGAAGTCTGATAGCCTCATCTAAGTCTCCGTTGTTGCCTCGGTGGTCAAAGCGGGTGGAGAGTTGATTCCCCAGGTTATTTAATGACATGGACCGATCTATGTGACCGACAGAGCGCAAAGCTAGCGCTTCCCTCTGGAGTGCGATAGCTTCATCCAAGTCCCCATCGTTGCCTCGGTGATCAAAGCGGGTGGAGAGTTGATTCCCAAGGTTATTTAATGACGTAGACCGATCTGTGTGACCGACCGGGCGCAACGCTAGCGCTTCCCTCTGGAGTGCAATAGCCTCATCCAAGTCTCCGTCGTTGCCTCGGTGGTCAAAGCGGGTGGAGAGTTGATTCCCAAGATCATTTAATGACGTGGACCGATCTGTGTGACCGACAGGGCGCAAAGCTAGCGCTTCCTTCTGAAGTGCGATAGCCTCATCCAAGTCTCTATCATTGCCTCGGTGGTCAAAGCGGGTGGAGAGTTGATTCCCAAGGTCATTTAATGACATGGACCGATCTGTGTGACCGACCGGGCGCAAAGCCAGCGCTTCCCTCTGAAGTGCGATAGCTTCATCCAAGTCTCCGTCGTTGCCTCGGTGGTCAAAGCGGGTGAAGAGTTGATCCCCAAGGTCATTTAATGACATGGACCGATCTGTGTGACCGACAGGGCGCAAAGCCAGCGCTTCCCTCTGAAGTGTGATAGCCTCATCCAAGTCTCCGTCATTGCCTCGGTGGTTAAAGCGAGCGGAGAGTTGATTCCCAAGGTTATTTAATGACGTGGACCGATCTGTGTGACCGACCGGGTGCAAAGCCAACACTTCTCTCTGAAGTGCGATAGCTTCGTCCAAGTCTTCGTCATTACCTTGACGTTCGAAGCGAGTGTCCAGCATTACACCCAGATTACATAGCAATTGCCCTCGGCAGGTATGCATGGTGTTGTAGTATCCCAGTGCATCATAATGAAGGGATATCACTTCGTCCAAGACATGGGGATCATCTCTCTCCAAACACCACTCTGCTTGGGCAGCAAGTTGACTCGGGGATAATGGATGCATGGACGCAGCAGGCCGCTCGTGGGCAAGATCATTTGCATCGATGCTTCCAGCCGGATGCAGAGCGGATGTTTCGATCGCAAGCAAAGCTTCTCTGTGAATGTGGCTGTTAGCGTTTAGACGATAAGTACTGCATATACGTACTTGTTCTTGCTGACATCCATTGTTTGCCTGAAAATGCGGGATTAAGTCCATACATACATGTACTGTATAACACAAATAACTTACGTTCGTGGACGTTTTGAACTATTCGTTTTGTTGTCATTATCGCTATCTGACGACGTACGCTTACGCTTTCTGCCTTTATGGGGTTTGGTACTGGGAGCAGATTTCTCTACTGGAATTGTGGAAGGCAATGGCGCGGAAGAAAATTCAGATTCAGAGTCTGATTCTGATGAGCTTGAAGACTCGAAGGTGGTACGCCGACGACGAGCCATACTATGGCTGAGGGATGGATCCAAACCAAGACTTGAGAGTAGTAAAATGTCTGCCGGAGGTCAGGAAACACTGCAGTACCTGTAAAGTCCTGATGTATTATGAAAGAGGGAACCACAGCATGCACATGGCATCCACACCGTGCTGCGCCGATGAGTCAACAAGACAAAGCTATTCGCAGGATATCGAGCCAAGCCTCATTTACAGCAGTGGGCCCATCAGATTTGCACGGCAGGGACGTAGATTCATGATTCCAAGCCTTCGCGTGTTGCCAGGCACTGCCTGAATGTCGCCGCCCTCAGGCCTCAACCCCACCCTACTAGTAGTGACTGTCAGACAATATGTTACGCAAGAAGGCACAGAACTTCGGACAAGCAGTCAAAAGAATGTGACTTGAACTTGTATTGCTGGGGACGTTGCAGGGATCATGTCAAGCATCGAGTTCCTCGGATGAGTATGTGATATCAAGTTTAAGTTCATTTAGAATCTTCGGATGAATCATCCCAGGGTACCAACAGGGTACGTAACAATCTGCTGCTCCAACTCTCAAGAGGACAAGGACGGTCTCGACGTCGAGCTCGCTCATTATTGAACGAGCCTACCATACCCGAATCCGAAATTGACAAACCAACCACCTATCTCGATGGAAGAAGCCGTTGCACACGGTCATGTTTGTTCAATCTATATTTTGCTGGAGCACGTTCAACGATCTGATAATCTTGTTGTGTATTTATTCATCTTACCGTGCGCGGTGCATCTAATCATCTCATCCAACACCACGGCATCACCCACAAAGGTCAACCAAGCATTTGCAGGCCGCCTCGCTAGCGTCATCCAGCCACGACTACCATCTCCTCTTAGTTCCGCACATACTCAGGAATGTTATGCATTCTGTAAGTGTTTTTTGAACGATGACAAGCAAAAGTACGTACTGATGTACTACACCGCAGGATCATCGGTCTTTTCGTTCTTACGCCTTTCCCGAGTTTGGAGGTGTTTAGATGTGTCCCTCTCCCTCCCTTCCCTCACCCTCATCGTCCTTCTACCTCCGCCTCCCGAAAAACCCAACCCACAGGCCGCAAACACATCCTCGATGCAGTGCTAGGCGCCAACCTCACCCGTTTCCAAACCTGCACCCGCCACTTCACTTCCGCCTGCGTTCGTGTATGTGGGTTTGAGATCACATGTAGGGGAGGTATAGTTACGTCTGCTAGTGTGGCGCGGGGTGCGAGCGTTGTTCCGTGTGGTGCTGGTGGCAGAGGTGCAGGTGTAGAGAAATATGTGGGTATCGACGTGCAGGGCCATGTGGGTGCTGTTATATGTTGTCCGGTTGGGGTGACTTTTCCTTGTGTTGAATGATGCTGATGGGCACGCACGCAAGCCAGCCTCCCCGCAGATATCCAACCTAAATCGAAGCCCTCTGCGCGCTCCACTCAGACAAGAAGATCACCGTAAGAAGAAGAAATAAGTTGGATGTTGTCAGGGGAGTTTTCAAAAGGTGGCTTTCTTTCTTACTTGATGCCTGTGTCGTTTAAATCATTTCCTGCGCCATCGGCTGACGTCTCTACGTCATCCAAACTGACGTTATAATCCCAGCTCCGCGCGTTTGAGAAGCTTTTGCATGACTATCCAGAATGACAGCGCAAAGTCATGCTCATTCAGGTATGTTCAGTCATTCCGATTGCAACTCGTACCTATGATGAGTGTGGTTGCTCTATCCCATTAGTGTCAAAGTATGTAATATCAACTCCCTTCATCCCACTCGTCCACTGGTACACTTTGCAACCAGGAATACCTGATCAGTTGTCGCCCTAATAACCTAAAATCGATCCCAGACATGCGTGCACGCCCATGCGAGCCCTCGACCGCATATATGTTTTGCGATTTTGTGGGTGAGATCTGCGTAAAAGGTGGGATACTATTATTCACATATGTGAGCTAAGACACTGATTTTTGTATAGATGATCATCCAGCTATATAACCACACGTCGTCTTGCAGGTCGTGCTGATGTTGCCAATGTCAGCAAAGACCATCCGCTGTTCAAATATGCAATTCGAGGATAGAAGCTCCTTGGGCATGTTTCGGATGAGGATCCTTGCGTTGTGGATGTCCTGTTACGGCTGAATTGGAGATTATTTGAAACACTGAGAAACATCGTGTGCTTGGAACTGGCGCTGCCGACCGCGATAAAGCCAATCCGATTTGTGCTGTCGTTGTTTCAGCGATATTCGATGGCGAGATGTCAAGTGTGTAACCTCACACCGTCAACTCCCCTGCCTGCACGAACGTCGACAGCGAACTTCACCAAGGCACCAGTCATCAATACTGTTCCATCCATGAGTCATGATCCATCCAGACCTAGCGCTCCTCATGCATCACCGTCAAAACGAATCTGGTCAAGACTGCGGCATGCCGTAACAAGTAACGTAGCGGTCGTTGAAGATTCAGGCGGCCGCGAACAAGGTTCCCGTGCTACTTATAGGATGTCTGCGCCACTTCTCACCACTGGTGCAAGTTCCGTCCGCGATCAAGATGTCACCAGGTCGAGGAGGCAGTTCTCCACGTCTGGCAAGTGTTTCTGCCATCCCTGACTCCAATCGTGGTGTTTCTTCACCACCGAAGCGTTTCTCCAAACATTCACACCTATCGAATCGTACGGACATCGACTTCGCAGCCATTTTCTTCCTTTGTGGTGCCAGCATGATTCCTAGGACGTGCCGCAGAGAATCACAGAGCTTGCCGCACGGAATTCCTTTAGGATTGTATTATCATCCCGGGGATTCAATTTCTCTCGCATACTTATGATAGTTTCCCGTTCACTCTTGTTGTAACGGTTTTTGTATTTTGATTGTGTCGTGGGCACACTCGATGTGTGAGTATGGCTTGGATGTATCACAGAGATCTTCATTTTTCTGGTGTCCCCTATGTACCACGGCATCCACTGTTGTTGTAGCTCAGTCAAACTTCGTATGTTCTGTGCTGAGTCCTGACGTGCTGACAAGATATTCGATAGTTTCGTAAATCTCATTGACCGCGTCAGTCACGTGCACGCAGTTTTGAACTTCTCAACACGCGTTCCAGGAGGGTGTTTTGTTAAACGACTACCTGAAGTCAGATGGCGAACATGCGCCGTGTACAGAGTGTGCGCAACTACGGAAAAATACCTCTTACACTACCTGCAGATGATCTCGGCATTCTTCGTGAGGGGGACGAGCCTGCTATCGAAGATGTATTGCGACGGCAGCTCCTAGACAAAGATCGCGAGAATGATAAGGTGAGTTTAATTAATCGTGGGCGATGATCTGTGCGGCGAAAATGAGCTGAGTTGGACTTATTCACTAGCTTCAATCAACGATATTGACACTACAACAACAACTTGCTTTGAGGCCACCCATTGAAAGGATCCAGGAGCTGGAGAAAGAATATAAAAATCTTGATCTGATTCTGCAGGGGACTCAGAGAGAGAATGAAAGGTGCATGGCCGAATTGGTCAGGTGAGTACATGTGCGCATGCCTATCATTCATTCCAGACGGTACGTTGTCATAGGGTGAAGTCAAGGGAGAAAATGTTGGAGCAAGCTTTGGCCAAATTCGCGGGCGAGAATTGGCAGGTATACACTCCTGCTAAATAACATAAATCGTATAAATCTGATGTGCCCTCAGACTGCGCTCGACATAGCACCATCTTCTTCGACATTCGCGGCTCGCTCTGTCATGGGGTCCGTCTTCTCTCGAGGGACGCCGACACCTCAGTCAGGCACTCCCGATTCCTCTACCTCTGCGCCTGTTTCTCAGGCTGTGGTTGAAGCTACGTTAACGCAGGTGGAACAGATTCGTCTCCTCGTCCTCGGCATGGAGCAGCGCTTGCAGAACAGGGAGGAGAAACTCGCGAAGACAATTGAGCATGCTGAAGCGCAAGAAATCAAGTGTGATGTGCTGAAGAAGGAGGTGATGGCTACAAAATTGGCTGCATAATCTACGTTGCGTGTTTTTTTTCTGCGATTCCTCCTTTGCACGTTTGTACTATCGGACTCGGAGCATCATTCCCGCATACCCATCTGTATGTTTTTACCATCCAGTCTATACATGAAATCACCGGTTCGTGTGATCTTGCCTGGCGATCCTCTTTGAAACATTTCGAAATTATGCTGACTTACCGACCCTTATAATCGTTAGCGTATCACAAGATGTGATCCCCAAGATCATAAAGTGCTTTACACCATTGTATTTTTTGAGCGAGGGACACCTGACTGAACACGTTGGTCTTACGACTGTTTGCAGCCGCTTTCGTCGCATACATGATTAGTGGGTTATCAAGTGAGCAAAAGTCCTTTGATTCAAAACTAAAGAGACTCGCAATTCTATTTCATGTAAATTGATCTGTTTATTTAGAGGTTCCTGAGGGTTATCGCAGACACTTCTGACCCATGTCACACCCTCCATATGTCCTACGGCATTTTGGATACTCTGACTTCGCATCCCTGTCAAGCAAGAAAGGAGATCAGACTATCATGAGAGGCTCGCCTGCTGTCGAGTTGGATTATCCCTGCAATGTCACTGCAGGGGTAGATTTTTGTGTTACAAATCGTGTAGCTCACTGGAAACCTCGTCGGTATGTAGTCACTCACTGCAACCTAAACCCGCTGAACTTCATTTCCAGTGCTCCGAAGGGAAAAAAATTATTTTGAAAATGATCCCAACCGGCATGAAGGCGCAGAACGTGGGTTGACGCTCTCTTGCCACATTACCGCAATGAGAAATGAGTTATGCCTCTGAGACTGGTAAATGATTACTTCAATTAAGAACTCTAGAGGTGTGTCTTGTTTATGAACCTGCGTTATTTCATCGCTCCAGCAATATTTTTTATGGCAGCGTTTATCTGAACAGCCGATTTAGTCCCTTCTCACCGGGTCGGTCTAAGTATCCGCGATGTTATGCACACAGGTCGATGTGCTATGACCGCGCCCCTTTCGCCGTACATTACTAGATTTCAAACCTGAAACTACTCTTCCTGGCAAAGTCCTCCCTTCACCAGATTTACTCATTTCCGAACAAATTCGGTTGCCCCAACTCGTCTCCTGGCCGATCAAGAGATTTGATTCTGCTCTTTTGATTGCCGAATCCGGGAACACCACATTTAACCCACTGCTATAACGCGCCAGACTCAGCTACTCGCAAATGAAAATGAGGACTTCGAATAACTTCGTTGACATCGAAGTCTATCGAAGTGTCTCTATATTCCTTCGATTCGCTTTAGTTCGCTCCGCGGCAACACTACACACGGAAAGGTTGTATTTACGATAACAAGGAAGCGATTAACGAATCCTGATCGGAAGTGTGCGTAGTAAGTACATACACATCGTGGTTTCACCTGGCATGCCGAATCGAACAACAACCATTCTTCTTTCGCAATGCGCGAGGGGCCTTTAGTAACGATTAAGGACATCATCCAATCTCACTTGCAGTTTCCACTCTTATCGGCTTGCCACACTACCGTGACTGTGGGTGATGAGTCCGATGAGGCTCATTCATCTCGCAGCAGCGGTGGAATTCTCCGGAATTCGTTGTGCAATAGGTTCTACGTGGTCTGTCGACGACAATGTCGCCCACCAGATTGTCTCTACTTTTTATGACAATTTGGTTGATGGTCCAAGGGGATTGGACTGCACACGCGCTGCGGTTGCATTGCACAAGGCCGTGAAGACATTGTGCAAGAAGCAACAGCAGATCTTATTTATTCACATAAGTGTCTAGTTTGAAACTCTTCGTTAGTATGTTTTTGAATTTGCTGTAACTAATCCACATGAACAATCCAGATAATTCATATGTACATGTGCTCACTACAAGGCACTGATTTAGAAGGGATCGCGGCCCCACTGCTTCAAGTTCTGTTGATGAGAGACAAACTGCGAATTTCAAGTACTCAAGCTTGCCACCTTGTTCATGTTGAGAGCACCAGTATCTTCTGAGTCTCGTGGCAGGAGTCATCAATTCCAGGACCTAGAATAGGTACTGGTCTACCGATTTTAATTCTCTGTCTGCACGATCACACAGGCTCCACTTGGTTGCCGAACCGGTCTTAGTCATCTTGCCCTTTCGGTATGAGTCGTCTCGCAATCATTCTTATCTTCGCAACGCTGACACCAGCACTTCTGGAATTTTGCCAAACTGTTTTTATTTGACATGGTTTCCAGTTCATCGGCATTAAGTCCTTCATCATTATTATTTTTTGTCTCGCTTGTACTGGTCTACCATTTTTTTATTCTCTGTCTGCTCGATCACAGGCTTCACTTGGTTGCCAAACCGGTCTTAGTCATCTTGCAATTGTCTCCTTTTCGGTATGAGTCGTCTCGCAATCATTCTTATCCTTGCAACGCTGACACCAGCATTTTGGATTTTTGCTAAACAGCTTTTATTTGACATGGCTTCCAGTTCATCGGTATCAAGTCCTTCATCATTGGTTCCTCCCGTCTCGCTTGTGTTGTCGGATCAGCCGCTCCCTGACGATGGGAGCTCTACAGTGTCATCATGCGTCCTACGCAAGTATTTTGGGTTCTTCGAGATTTCACGGGTGCGCTTATCAGCGCCGAGACAGTATCCTTCGGGATCTTTGTTGCCAGTCGCTGTCCCCAGCCTACGGCATCTTGTAGAACATTTTGGTTTTTTTACTCGAGAACAATATGTCATGATAGCGCGTTCTCATATGGTTCGTGTAATCTCAGCTGATCGTAAGGATCATGTTCGTGACTTGCTGCGCGTGCATGTTTGTGATGCGGATTGCATCTCTAACTTGATTGTTTTTAAACTTCTAAAGACTCCTCGGCGCGATTTTGCCAGCCAGATTCTCCCAGAGCCTTTTACTGCTTCCTCTCGAGAGGCTGATGCAGCTGCCCATCGTGCTGCACGCAGAGAGGCTTCTGACTCGCAACGGATGGACACTTTGGACCGTGACGCAGTTCGTCATCACAAAATATATGCATTGCAGCATCATTGTTCCATTTTGGATGATGTAGAATTCCCATCTGTTCGCACTTTTGAGGAAAAGCGGGACATTGTTTTAGAGTGGCAGCAAAAGATGAGTTCGGAATCACTGAAACGAGACTCATGTGCAGTTTGTGCATATAATTGTCTTGCGAGCGACCTTCGGTGTGTGGATGTAAATAAGATTCCTCTTGAATTGTTGCGCAATGATTGTTTGCCTGAACATACACTTCCACGTAGTTATGACCTGGAGTTGTATGGCCGAGCAATATTGTATCCTAAAGGATTAAAGGATCGTTGGGCTTTGTCTGATGTATACATGTGTCAAACATGTTATGTGGCATTATTGAGCAAGCGACCGAGGCAGCCTATTAATTCATTGGCCAATTTTCAGTATTATGGTCATGAGAGATTGCCAGATGACATTCGCGATGCATTTGGTGGTGCTTCTAGTTATGATTTGATGTTGATTTCTCGTGCGCGGGCTTCTCAGATCACTCACTTTTATGCTTATAAGCCATCAATGGCCCAACATTGTGCTGTTGAAGAGATTTCTCAGCGGTATAACCAAGGAAATGTAGCTGTAAGACCACAGGATTCTACTGAGCTTCGTGCTGTTCTGCCTCCTAGTCATGATGCGTTACGGGATGCTATGTGTGTTGTTTTCACTGGTCAGAAACAGCGTCCCTCTCGCGAGACAATCAAACAGATGCGGCCTGTTTTAGTCACAAAAAGTAGAGTACGCCGACTAATTGAGTTTTTGATTGACAATAATCCATGGTATCAGAAAAGCTGGTGTGGCATATAGTCAGCAGAATATGGATGCACTCTTTGATGATGTTGATTCGGACATTGATTGTAGTGTGCCTACAGCATTGGAGATTTGTCATTTACCACGAGACAGTGAGATTGCTCTCAATCATGAGGGTTTTGAATTGCGTGTAATTGACACAGCAAATAATATCACTCCTGGTGACATAGTTATGGAGGCAGTAGGCTTCACTCAGGGGGATCATTCTTCACAAAGTAGAGAAAAAATGAAACTTCATGCATTGGCTTATGTGTTGGATCAAAAGCGTTTTCTTCTGTCTCGGACAGGTGCAGATTTTGTTGCTGATAATGACCCTGGTTTGATGTCGTACTTATTCCCACAGCTTGATCCTTGGGATATTGGGGGCTTCTATCATTGTGGAAGGACATCGAGGCAGCACATTTCGATGGAAGCCCAGGTTCGGAATCTGTTGCGTCAGGATGATTCTCCATTCAGAAAAGATGCAAACTTTGCGTTTATTTGTTGGAACATGATTCAGAAGAAAGAGGTAAGCAAGAACACTACTTTTCGAGTGCCTGTTTCTCAGCAGGAGAGTTTGGCGAGAGAGTTGAAAGACATTGGGCCTTCGCTCACTGCTTTGGCTGAGAAGTGGACGCGATCAGTCAATGAAAAGCCATCCACCACTGCAGGAGAAAAAGGCTGTGCGTATTCTTCGTCGTTTACAAGCATCGACTAAAACTTTGAGAGGATCTGCAGGGTATAAGTTGTGTCGACGGAATGAGATTCGATCTCTGATGAAAAAATTTTGTACTCCAGCATTGTTTGTTACACTCAACCCACATGATCTGACTAGTCACATAATTCCTACAATAGTTGGGGTAGAGTTGGATGAGTGGTTGACAATGTCTTCATTTGATCGGGCTAAAGTTGTTGCTAGTCGGCCAGATGCTGCAGTGCTTGCCTTCGATTTGCAGATTCAGGCTTTCCTCGACATTATTTTGAGATATAAACATGGTCCTGGTGTGTTTGGTCATTGTCAAGCATATTATGGGATGGTTGAGGCACAAGGGAGGGGCACCTTACATTGTCATATGCTATTATGGATCGCCGGGAATCCAAGCCCACAGATGCTGCGAGATCGAATTGCAATGGAGCCGGGATTCAAAGAAGGTGTGTTCAATTGGTTGGAAAGCATCATTAGCTGTGAGCTTCCATATGATACAGGGCCTGTCCCCGAAATGTCAACTGATGATGCTAAAAAGCCTCCTTGTGGCGAAGGAGAACAAGATCCATGGTTAGAGCGATTGCCTCAGGCAGCAGAACTGGATGATCAATCTTTTGAGTATGAGTTCTGCGAGTTTCTCTCTCGTCTTGCAATAGAATGTAACTGGCACATACATAATGACACATGCTACAAGCATGTCAAGCACGGTGAGAAAAGAGGGGAGGCTAATTGTCGTATGCGGCTTGACGGTTCTGTGCAGAATATTACGACTGTCAATATTGAAAGCGGATCTATTGAATTAAGGAGGTGGAGGAGCAGAGTCAACAATTTTACAGACCTTATATTGTTTTTAATGCAATGCAATACAGATACCCAATTTATCGGCTCAGGTGAAGCTGCAAAAGCGGCAGTGTTTTATATCACCAAATATATCACCAAAGGGGACTTGCCAATGTATGTTGGGTTGCAAGCATTGGATCATGCAACTAAGATGCACGATGCAAAATACATTGAGAATAAACATGTGGACCATGACCAGAAAGATCGTAACTGGATAACTAAATCTGTGAATGCGATGATGGGACGACAGGAGGTGTCGCATCAGCAAGTCATGAGTTACTTGGTGGGTGGCGGAGATTTTTATACGAGCCATACATTCCAGACTGTGAAATGGTATGAGTTTGTGCATGCTGCAGATAGATTTGACGTGGGATCCGCGTGTTATGATGAAAGTGATGCATCTGATCATGATGAAGTCGGTGAACAACTTTATGAAGAGCAGGTGACCATGAATGTATCCTCGGACACAATTGAATTTTCAAGTGATATGTCAGATTATATGTTACGTCCTTTGGACGTACAAGAATTTGCAGACCTTTGCTTATGGGAATTCGTCGAAAAGACAATCAAAGTACGAGGTAATCTGTCTTCGGGAGAAAGTGATGAGGAACATGACAATGATCTTATTGATAGTGGGAGAACAATGAAGAAACGTGGACGTAAATCGTTGCTGCGTGGCAGATTTGTCGCACAGCATGGTCAGTCTGACACTCATGTGTTACGATTGCGAGATAAACAGGTTGTACCCGTGTTATTGGGAGATGCCATTCCATGGCCGGATCGTTGTTCAGACAGCTATGAAAATTATTGCCGTGCTATGATGATGCTTTTTAAGCCATGGCGAGATTTAAAATCGTTGAAAGGCACAAGCGGCACTTGGAGTGAGGCGTTTGAGAAAGAGACATTCCCACCTATGATATCGTCAGTCATTCGAAATATGAATATTGAAAATGAATGTAAAGATGCTCGAGATACGCACGCTGCTGCAGTCAGGGAGGAACGAGCCAAGCCCCATATTTTTGGGAACAATGCTATCAAAGATGGTGAGACACAAGAGGACTTGATGGCGTTCAATGACGCACTATTGGCAAACTCATCTCTCGATCCGGTCGATGATGAATGTGACGACGACGATGCTAATCAACGTCAACCAGAATCAGTGATCGATAAGAACACAGCAGACGTAGAGACATGCCTAAGAGCCGCCAGGGACGGCGGATTGTTTGATGTATCCAACCAACTTAAGAATGCAGATGTGGATCCTGCATCCTGTGGTACAGAACTCATGTCCGACAATAATCAAGCTCGTTTCAAAGAATATGCGTCAATCATGAAGGCTGCAAAGAAGCGCAAAAGACCAGTGGACGTTGGATCAACAGATGCAGAGGTGAAATGGGCACGAGTAACAAAAGAGCATGATGAGCCTAGCATAACATTAGAACAGTTGGAAGAGAACGTGAATATCACCTCAGTATACTATAAGCCTGAACTGACACAGAGTGGACGTGAGATGATCCTATCCGAGATCATTGAAGAATTCAAGTTATCGGATAATCCTGAACAAGAGATGAGCTTGAGAATTATTAGTGAACATTTTATTCGTGGAGAAGTAAAACAACTGCTCATGTTTATAACTGGTATTGGAGGTTCTGGAAAAAGCCATGTCATTCGCGCCACAGTCGAAATGTTCTGACGATGTGGGGCTCCGGAAAAATTGACCCTCAGTGCTCCAACAGGAAGTGCAGCGGTGTTGATAGACAGCTACACTATCCATGCTTTAACGTTCTTGCCAAAAAGAGCAGCACCCATCAAGCAACAAGATTTGGAGTTTATCTGGAAAACAGTCGAATACTTAATCCTTGATGAAGCTTCATTGATGTCCGCTGAGTTGCTCAGTCAAGTTTCACACCGTATATGCCAGGCCAAGTCGTGGGATGAGTCTGCGAGAAATAAACCTTTTGGTGGTGTCAACGTCATCTTCGCGGGTGATTTGGGTCAATTACGACCGCCTAAATCTAACGTGCTTTATAGCTATAAATTAGTCAAGCGACTGTCACCTGCAATGACACAAACCTTAAATGGGCAGACAGCTCTTCATGGTGCGTTTTTATGGCGACAGGTTGACACTGTTGTAGAGTTAAAGCAAAATTGGAGAGCAAAAGATGATGTTGAGTTTGTTGATATGCTCAATCACATTCGCTTGGGCAAGGCTCGTAGATTTGCTCTAGATCAAGATCACCTCAGTGATTATGAGGTATTAAAGACAAGGTTACTGAGCCAGATCAAGGCTCAATCAGAAGAAGAATTTGATGGCTTTCAAGGAGCACCGATCGTTGTCACTCGTAAATATTTGAGAGATGCCATCAATGAATCTAAAGGCCGAGTGTTTGCTGCAGAGTCTGGTCATCAGTTTCACGTTTACTGTGCACGAGATAAAATTGCTGGAAAAGATGTCACACCTGATCAGCAATGCAGACTATGGAGAATGCAGACAAGCAACACTAATGATGCGATTGGAAAATTGCCACTCATCCCAGGAATGCCCGTGATGATCACTGAGAACGCTGCCACGAGCTGTAAGATTGTAAATGGAAGCAAAGGCGTTTTGAAGTCAGTCACTTATGATATTGATAATAATGGAAATAGATACGCAGTGTGTGCGCTGGTAGACATCCCAGAAAGTACCTTGCAAATTCCGGGACTGCATAGTGGCGTGATTCCGATTTTTCCAATCACCAATAGTTTTTCAATTCCTACGGGAGAGAAGGCCGTCAATGTGCGACGAACACAATTGCCTATGCTTCCCGGTTGGGCATTCACCGATTTCAAAGTGCAAGGTAGTTATGTATTACCGAAAGTTGTTGTTGATTTAGCGGGTGCAAAATCATTGCAAAGTATATATGTCATGTTGTCACGTGCTTCTCAGCTGTGAAACATAGTGATTTTATGGTGGTTTTCATCGAAGACATTGCATGCTGAACTCCAAGGCGATGCACGTGAGGAATTAACGCGTCTGAATCACGTAGAAATGAATACACGTTCAGAATATTTCAAAATGCGGAACATGCAAGTCGAAGAGTATGGGCCCACCTCATAAGTGGTCTGGAGTGACCTGATGTTCTTCGTCAAGCATCTTAAGCAGTGTAGCTTATGAAACACCTTCAAGTTGTGAAACACAGCGCCATATTACAGATACAGGCGAGATTGTTCCGCCTCATTCAACAACCCCCGACCCTCCCTTAATGGAGAATTCAGACGGAACAAGACCTCATTTCAAATTGGATGCAGGCTCAGTCATCCTGTTCCCTGTTCTTCCATCCATGATTCAACTGGCAGATAAATATGGACTCCTAAAAAAAATTATATGTTCACTGCACTTGCACGTGCAGGTGAATGCTGCAATGAATCCGCTCCTCGTGTATGCATATGCCACAACACATAACTTGCCGAAGATTGCGGCAGCAGCAAGCACTCACCTCCTATATCCCCCATTATCATCATACTCCAAAGAGGATATACAAATTATTCCCACTGTCACCGCATATCACGAGCTGCTGAGGTTCCATAAATACCAGAAATATAGACTGCAACATATCCTGCTGAATGAGGATATATTCCTGCACGGATATGGCACTTGCCCTGTGCACAAGCAGTGGGCCACTCAGCTCTGGGAACATAAGCTGGTGTACTTGGCTACCCAAATCGAAGCAGGTATGCAGATCGTGTGCGCATCTCAATCTCACTTACTGATGGATGGAATACAGTTACTGATATAGCGAGGAGATGAGTGAATTGGCTGGCCGGCTTTCGTCTTGTATTCTGTGTTGCAAGGCTTTGACAGCCGCCATGGAAATGTTTCAGGTAAGATCAAAGGGAACAGCTTATCACATGCGATCATGCTGACTTTTATGAATGCAGTATAAATGTCGGAAAGTTGCAAGAACTGTAGATTACATGCCGCAGGATTACTGGGTCGGTGCAGTCTAGTAACAGGAGGATATCTAGATTACTTGTAAGATAGTACGCGTATGCACAAAAGAGGTCTGCACGGGGAATGCTTTCTGGCTCCAGATTCAACCTATTGCTCAATGTAAGTCGGCCCAGACTTGCTTTCACGAGGCTTTCCTGATGACCTGTCATTCATCAGGTGGTCAACTATGAGTTAGGAATTATCTTCCCTCTTTATGATGCGAAGGATGCGAAGAGGGTATCGTACTTCAAGCGTCCGACGAGGAAGTATGTGAGTGAACAGGAGAGACCTTGGGTGAGTTCAATGATTGTGTGTAGGGGCGCAAACACTTACGAGATGTTTGTTTCAAAGACACAGGAGGAGTCGCAGTTACTGCGGCAGAGCCAACAGACATAATACTATGTACTTAGCCGACATCATAGTTATCAGGAAGCCTTTTGCCGTTGAATACGAGACAGAGGCACACTCCACTTGGTTACTATTTATGCGCATCCACCATGACCCACATTACGCTCAGACTGATACCAAGACTCCTTACGCGAGTAAAAGTTTGGATTGGAAATAACGATGACGCTGATTTATAATTATTTGATTGTGTTTTTAGGAGATGAAGAACTCGTTAAAATAGGGTCCTCTTGTGAACTACTATCTCAAGCACCGTTCCAACCATGGTCAAAACCAAAAACAACTCTACTATGGTCAATAGCAATCCCACTGAAGTGCGGCCCACCAAAAAAGCGAAGATTACTGATGCGGGTAAGATCATGTATATATATTGGAATTAACGCGATAACATTTAATACAGCAGTTATGAGCACCGGAGAAGATGAAGAAGTTCAAGAGAGGCTAAATGATAATACTGATACGAATACTGAACAACCAGTTAGTCAAGAAAAGAGGTTAGTACAATTAGCATTATGCGAACTAGCTATCCATCAATGTATACTGACATTTATACGCTGCAGTACTGTCGTTGTTGGTGAGCAAACAGCGAAAATACACTCACCAGAAATTCCTACACGTGAACATGGTTTGACCCCTACACCTTCTACTTCAACAACGACTTCTAAACGAGGATCAGGGGCGACACAAGCCACTCTCGCCGTCAAAACCGTCATTCCACACCCTACCAATCAACTGATGGATGATATTGAGGTGAAAGATTATAACAAGGCACTGAAATTGTGACTTTCTTTCATGTAGCAGCATAAATGATCACTGACTTAACTTGAGTAGCCGTCTGCAAAAACTCTCAGAGTATTGCAATGCCAAGGCAAATATCTACGCACTTGGCAAACTCTTACCATCAGCAACCTGGGGTCCTTATAAACCAATTAACGACCGCAGTAAGGTTTTATGCGACCCCGCTACAGGCGAACCGTTGACAATTTGGGTCGTCGGGCATATCGCTAAGATGTGGTTTGCCAAAAGAGGGAAGCCAGAGAATCAAGCTGCGATGACTATATTGCCGTTGTCACAAGAACTGGCTAAGCAAAGTGGTACTTTATTGGCGAAGTTTTCAAGCCCCATGCTGAGTGAGTGACCGAATGACCTACTAATTTACTAAAAGAAAGTCCTAATATATTTACAGGTCTGAACCAACAGACGACCGACATTATTCGGGCGATTAAGTGGCAGAATACTAAAGACGACAATGAGGTAAGTGATCTATGCCAAGAGGCCTCGTAATAATCATAGTGATCAACACATGTAGGCTATTCTCTTCGATGCTGTCTATGACGTCAGAGAAGATGGATCGCTAAAGACATATAGCGAGCGGCCGATTTGAAACCGGGAGACCTCATTCTGTTGGAAATGAAAATGAGTTGTTATTCCAAGAAGGGAGAGGGTGGTAAGTGGTACTCTCGTGCACAATACGAAATGATTGCTATCTCGCTCTTATGCATCGGTGAAATGCCTGAAGAGGAAGAACAGGGCAGTCATCATATTGATGGATTAGCAATTTAAAAGAATCCTACCAACTCATAATCAGTGTATTTTTAACTCGTAGCAATAACAATTATGTGCAAAACTATGATTCAGGCGTACGAGCCCGTTTTACATGTGTGTTGTCAGTGGAGTTAGTGGGAGAAAATCTAATAATATTCGTTTGTTTGGATCTAAAGCTTTTAGTAAACAAATTCAAGTTGTCATATGGTACAGTCACTATAGTACTTACATTCATGTTTGACTCGCACTACTAATGCTCGGACTATCATAGAGAGCCTGAGTAATCATTGCTGTGCTTGCTACATCCTGTCGGGGCGTCAATCTGGCGGCCTACTTCTGCAGTCAGACCCAAGCCACTTGATTCCTCTGTTCTGTATTACACTCGAGTACAGGGTATACTTTAGATTTGGGTGCGATTACATTTCGCTGTTCGTTCACATTATCTAAGTATAACTCATAAGTCTTACTGGTGAGCCTTCAATTCTTCTGTGTTCTCTGCAGTCTATACTCTGGGTATAGCTATTTAAATTTATCGCCTTCTATCACAAGGAGTCTCACACTGAAAAGTTGGGTGACCTGTTGTTTGTATGTGATGCGCCAGTCACGTGATTTGAAAACAAACTTTCAAAAACTTGGTTGTTTTTGTCTCTTCAGTTAGTACCACTGGGCGCTCGCTCACACCAGTCGCCAATACGAGCACTATGTGTGGATCCCCTCAGCAGGGATCCATGACCGTCCGCCGTTAACTTGTGCTTCTTGGTCCCTGAGCACCCAAGGGCACCCTGGGAAGTCTCATTTTATGTTTTAGTTTTATTTTTTATATTTATTCAACTTCTGCGGGCGAGAGCCCTGCTATGGCTGGAGGTCTCCGTGTGAGCTCTATGACCCCGTGGAAGTCTCAGTTAGTACCACTGGGCGCTTGCTTACACCAGTTGCCAATACGAGCACTACGCGTGGATCCCCTCAGCAGGGATCCATGACCGTCCGCCGTTAACTTGTGCTTCATGGTCCCTGAGCACCCAAGGGCGCCCTGGGAAATCTTATTTTTAATTCTAATTTTATTGTGACTGCTGTCCTGCATTCATGGTCTGCAGGAGTTGAATGTTTGGGTTATTCTTAGAGAGTGACTCGACGTCAGGTATCTTCAGTGCAAGTCGACCCGTATGCAACGGACAGCACGCACCTTTACGAAAAGCCGTTTTCTAGCAGATGTCCTAGTCTCCCCCGGTTCAAGTTCCCAACACCTTCACTGACACTATCGTCTCCAGCCTTGTTCTCCATCCCCTTCCTGTCGTATTCGCTCGACTCTACGGCAGGAGGTGAGCTCGATCGAGCAACCACCTCACCCGAAACGCTTCTAGAGTGGATCCAATGCAAGAAATAATGCGGCTGAAGCACAGCGTTTCACTACTCGAAACTTTTATCATTGCAAACCACAGAAAACTCATGGGTGGTTGGATGGTCTACAAAATTCAACCTTCCGTGAGTATTGTTGGCATTGGAGATAATTGTATTGATCCAGGTCATGATAGATGATGTGTATGTATACTACTTGCAAATGTACTTAATCCACGCCATTTCTTTCTGGACTACTGATGGGAATGATGCACGCTGGATACACTTTAAACTGTAAGTCATTTAGATTGACCATTGCTCGTGCGGTGCACGTCATATTTGCTATAAATCCGATCGCGAAAGACTCCATATGTTGGAGCAGGCCCAATTTTATCTTACTGTCATCTTCGAGATTCGGTCTGGCTCCCCCAAAATGGCTACCGTTCGAACGTTAGAAGTCGAGCAGCTTTGCTGCGTCATGTTGGCTGCTTTTGCTTGCATTATCCAGCTCGTAACTGCATTGCTGAGTGCAGTAACCTCATATCGTGTTCTTAAGTACAGTGACTCGAAGCTCATACACGCATGCGAGGACCAGAGGGTGCGAATCCTACATTAAGATTCAAGAAGAAAACCTGTTAAAGCTTTGTAGGCTTCTAGAGTGAACGTCTTTCAAGATTTCACTACCAAGAGGAGACTGGGTTCCACGAGCGTCACCAATTAATCAAGCTACAACGCCTTATTCAACCTTACATCGATCGAATCACGTCCCTCTCTCTTGGTTCGTTCTCTGGTCGCCACTCCCTAATGCCAATAGCTGCCTTCCATGCACTCGAGAAGCTCACGATGTACACGGACGGGTTTGATCCTATGCTAGTTATTGCATATTCTCTTTTGCGATTGCCTCGCACTCTGCGCAGGCTCAAGATTGTGGATCTGTTGTTCACGCTCGAGATTCTATCTGACTTCATTGCTCATTCCACGTGGGCCCATCTCACACATCTCGAGATCATGGTAGAAGGACTAGAAGCATTCACTAACTTGCTTCGTATATGTCCCACCCACTCTTCTTTGAAGGTGATTGGACTATTCACGGCGTTTGAGCCCTCAGAAACATTCACACACACCGGGCTCCAATCCTTACACATTTCCGGGCATTGGCTTTTGGACTCGATCGGAGATACCGGCCTATTTGATGCCATCACACTCCCCAATCTATGCACAGTCGAAGCTCACAATATTGGATCATGGCCTCATGAAGAGTTCAAGGCATTGTTGACATCGGTCAAAGCGCCCCCTGGAGAGCTTGATTTTCGGTGGTAATGTGATGACAACTGAGGCACAACAGGCAGAATATGCTACTCTTTTTCCTTCCCTCGCACTAGTAGTAGCAGGTGCTGTGTGTCCAGATCTTTTATTTTCAACTTAAACAGATATATAGTTACATATGTACATATTTCACGACATGATGATATCGGGCTTACGCTAGCTTGTAATATACTCGTTGCTTGAGGCAATGTTTGACCTAGATGGGCGCTTGGCTGGCCAATAACGGACATGTGAGCATGTTTGCTCACCTCTTTATGTTGTTGGACATCCCAAGACCAATCTTTGTGAACGCTGCGTTTCCGCCCGTTCCTTTCTTCCTGAATTGACACCTTCCTCACTGATGCACCTGGGGAACAAATACGTCGCCCTCTCAGCCTCCCTTTCGCCTCGTCCTCCCTAAAACAACACTGCTCCAATTCTTGTAGGTACACATCCACCCAGTGTAAGAAGCTGTCACGGCGGTTCGTGCACTGCATGAGCCTCGAACTTCTTCACCGTCTAACTATCTGCAGGCACGAATACTGCCCACCCGCGTGGCTCTGGTATAACATCCAGAAAAGATCTCAATAAAATATTTCCCCCAGCCTCAAATAACGCTGACTATGATAAGACGCATCCTCACCAGTTTCGTAGTCTCCTCAGTATCTTTACACGGCGCGCCCTCAGCATGTACATATTGACGACCAAGGAAAACTAAAAGTGTCTCCGAACTTCCCCCTCTAC
>JABBWA010000223.1:0-75675 GCA_016628065.1 Suillus lakei | reverse complement strand
CCTTGCAGTATCTAGTATCCTACTCTTCATACAACTCATGAGCAGGTTGTCTGAATGGTGAGTGAGGTCTGATGGTAAGGTATATTTGGGGTGTGGCAACTGATTGGAGTAGGAAGCCCATGTGCTTGAATGCCTGCTGGCTGGATGTGAGTATGGGCTGGTGTCTGAGCATGAGGAAGTGCAACAGCTTTCAGATGCAAGCCCGATTGGCTACTGTAACATTGCTGATGATGTCTGAGGACTTGCTACAAGGTTAATGAGTATGAGGAATTTATAGATGGATGGGAGGAGGCTTATCACATGTAATAGACATACATTGCAGAGCTCAGTTGTAAGCATGGACAAGCAGGTCTGATCATAGCATCCAAAAGAGGGAAATGGTCCTGCAATGGCAGATTTGGTGGGACAAAATCCACCATTACCTGGAGGCCTCCATGGTCAACTGAACGATGGAGGTCAACAGAAGGTACATTGCTATAGAGGAGGTGATGGACACTGGGCTTTATGTCATGGGTTAGCATGACCTGACATTTGAGCAAAATGAATCATCAATAGAATCTTGTCTTGCTTGTTGCCCTGATGATCAGTGCTAACCCAGGAGATCTCACAATTGATGATAACCCAAACAGAGTGAATGTCAATTTCTTGAGCCATGGCCAATGTACCTACAATCCATGTTGATTTTCCTGTTCTCCACATCATCATGGCTGATTTGTGCTGCTCATCGCTGAGTTGGCCATGATAAATAGGGAATCCTAACGTCTCTGCCAGCTGCTCACAGCAGTTCATAGTCAATACAAAGATGATGCCATGCTCATGAGGTTGGAGCTTGTATGACAACACTAAGGACAGGACATCTTGGTCAATTGTTTCCTTTGCAGTATGGCAAACACAATATTGAATTTCTGGGCAGTGGGTGGGCATGTGAATTTGTGCACTTGGGAGGGGTCCATCCATAACATCTGGTAATGCTGCTTAGCATTGTAGGTGACCATATAGACTCATGCTACCTGCAACAATGCAGCCTCAGAATAAGGGCTGAGTGTACCCATCAGCAGGGCCACCTGGACACTAAGACCTGTGAGCTTAAGGAGCATCTTATATGCATGATGATAGTTCAAAGCCATGAGGATATCATGTGCCCTCATCAATGATAATGCCTCACAAGTGATTAGACGCCTTGCAGGCTAGACCCATGTTCGAAACTTGCTATCAGCGCAATACTTCAAGGTAACAAAAACCATGTGCGAGTGAAACAAATTGATATCTAGGGGAAGGATAGGTGGCATATGCCAGTCCCTTGGAGTTGGCATCTTTAATGATTTAGTCCATGAGCAATCAATAGGGAACAATGATAAGGTGGAATCCAGCATTCTCCACATAGCTGAGAGAGCCATAGATTGGACTCTTCCCAGCCCCTGTGGGCATTACAATGAAGACATGAGGGCTGCCTTGTGAAATAACTCTACTGCCAAGGCCTGTTGGATGGTTTTGAAGTTGGCTGATGAGTTGGTAGGTATGCATGGAGGCCCTGAGTTTTGAATGAATGCAATGTCCATAGGCCCTATATTATGAACCGGTGACGAGAGGCATGACCAGACCCAGCTTGAGCTGAATGATGCCTGATAAGTGCAGTCAATCTTCTCGTGTGTTGACTGCAGCATATCAAGGATAAGCTTATTGTTTGAAGCCATTCCTGTATGATTACAGTTTGCTCAGCAGCAGCTACCTGAAGCTTGCCTAGGGTGGCTAATGCCATTTCATGGAGATCGGTATAGGGAAATCTGTGGTTCACAAGCAGTGCCCTTGGAGTTATCTAACCATGTCCAGAAGTGTTGCAATACCTGGAACAACTCTGATAGCATGTCCTGATGAAGGCTTGGGAGGTTGATCCATGTTAGGCCATAATGTGGCCTGCCAGTGTTGGTGCTATGTCCAAAAGTTTTGCTGATGGCATTGTCCTGTTAGTCTCCTTCATCATCAATGTCCAGATTGAGGATCCAGGTGCATGATGGCCTTGGTCATCTGATGCCACATGTGTAAGCCCATAGGGACATGCAAGTGCTGAGTGGTTTGAGTTTTGCAGGACTTGTGAAAAGTCCTTGCTCCACAGTGGTTTGCTAAAGTGCATGAATACCTGTGGGCCCAGATCCCTATGGGGGGTATGGATAGCATGAATCCAAACTTCAGTAATATGTCACAGGGGGCCAGCCAGGTACATGATGATTGGTTGGAGAGGGTGATAGATGGAGCAAGCAACATATTTATCAGGGTAATCTGTGCGCTGGTGAGATTTGTTGTAGCCCATAATAAAGAAATATGGCCTATAACAAAGTACAATGTGTGAGGACCCTCATGTGTATTGGTGAGGTGGTAGGTTTCCAGCTCTGTGCCCCTTGCCGGTCCCCCTAAAGTCACATGGACATGGCAGAAAGTAATGTCATGGAATTTGGCCAGTGTAGTAAACAACCATGCGACTGATGCTATGAAAATCTCAGCAATGAACCTAAATGATGCAACTGTCATGCTCACCTTGCTTGAATACCATCCTGGTTGGCTGATGCACATGATACTTGTTGAATATTTGAGGTTTGTCATAGAAGCTCTGTAACAAGTGGTCTTGGAAAGCTTTGAATGGGTTATCTGGGTCTTGAATGAAAGAGTAGCCTGGAGTGTTGTTATGGAGCGGATCCTTAGGCCACTTGAGAGGCTCCTTGGGATCCAAATGGGTCTTCAAACACTGGCCGAAGTTGGCCATGTCAACACCTTCACATAACAACGTGATGAGGGTATTTGCACGATGTATCAGTGAATTGACCATGTCTCTGATAGCTGATATGATCAATGGTGAGCCATCGACCTGCAGGACTGTGTGTTCCATGTTCCAGAGAAGACATGGCAGGCCAGGTGCATCTCCTCCCTCAGCATTGTGAAGAGATACCATTTGCCTTTGGTGAGTATGGGTTTGAGTGTTTTCAGTAAAAACTTTTGTGGGTTGGTGAGTGAGATTGCAGGACAGTGACAGCATGTACTCTAACAGCCCATCACTTGTCCCATTTGCCACACAGTTGTACCCATCGATAACCCCAACTGCATGCATGCAGTACTGCATACAAGACAAGTTGGGAATGATGGTGGATGCAGGTTTGAAGGTACCATCAAGGAGTAGATGAGACATTATCATGAATCTGATAAGATTACAGCCAAAAATGATCCTGCATAATATGTTTATTGGGAGTGCTCACAAGCAAAAATGAGTTGGGACATTACTGCGCAGCCACTGCACAGCACTTAGTCATGCCTATAGGAGCGCTTGGTAATGCCACTGAGGAAGAGTCATCATCATTGGTCATGTAGTCCTGGTTCATCATGGTTTTTCCCCTTGATTCATAATCCCCTTCCAATATGACTCATTTTGCATTACACACACACACTCCTTCTTACTCATATGTATGCCTGGAAGCGCTGCTTTGCACGCGCAAGTATACACAGAGTCTGAACAGTATATAAACCCCTGTACTTTAGCTAGCAAAAATAACTACATGAGTTCACAGTCCACATTTCAGTCCAGTCTCTGAAGCCTCAGATAGGCTTCACATTTTTCAAGTCTTCAGTCGTCATCATCATCTTTAACATTGTTCACCTGGAACTTTGTCACTGTCTTACATCTTGTCAAGCTCATCACTATTCCATTCAGCTGCCACGTGTGCAGTTGGTCTACGCTTTCTTCACCCTCCAACACGGCTAGGTCACTGCAGACTTAGTTGTACTCATCATTCACCACCTTCCCCACACCCAAACCCTTCAATACTTAAAGTGTTTAGTGCACTATCAGGATCAGGCCACCCAAATTGAACAACTACTGTACCTAGTGCTTCTAAGCACAGGGACCGCTGAGCAATAGCATTGTTTTGGTTTGTTGTTTTTGTTGAGGTTTTCAGCAGGCCAACAATGAAGATCGACAGTGTGGTTCCTCTTATGGTGCATTTGCAGGGATCATCATAGACAGCCTTGCATGAGTGACAATGAAAATTGCCATCACTTTGACATTGCAAGGTGATGCTACCTGATCTAACTTCTAATTAGCCTTATTAATAAGGAGCAAGGAATACTAACCAATGCAGACTGAGGTTATATGCTCAATTCATGCATGCTTGGCTATGGCTGAATTGGACCTTGCAGCATAGTTGCATTCACCACAGCGTAGTGTCCTAAATCTGATCATTAGCATGAGAAAAACAGGACACCAGCTGAGCTCACATTGTAGGGACAAGGGGATTGTTACTGCATCAGCAGAATTTTTTCCTTTAATACTATAAACCAATGCAATACATATACTGACATACTGATTATGGTTTGTATGCAGTTCTGATAGAAGCAGCCAGCTACTACATTTTGCAGTGACATACATAGAACTAATATACATTTGTCTGATATAAGATGTGGAGTGGGCCTGATGCACATGTGGCTTTTGGTTTATGAAGTCAAAGGATGTCCTAATACTGATTAATATATGTAGGAATAAGTTTGAGAAGATGCTTCTATTATCAGTAATTAATGTTCAGATAGTTGGGAAGTGTGGGCCTGGCCTGCAGCCAACAAACAGCATCAAACCTTCCATCCTCCACCTTTCAGATAAGCCCCCTGGAGGCAGACTCAGTATCAGGCACTCCAGATCTCACACAGATCTGGAGCGCACATCAGCCAAGATCTCATGTAGATCTTGATTGGCACAAAAACACAGGTCAATACCTTACAGCAGGGAGGCATGGACAGGCAAAGACAGTGACAGAGTAAGGTTGAGGCACAGATCTGCCAAAATAACATTGGTATGAATGGCATGAACTGGAGGGAGAGGCACAACAATGAAAATGCACACCTGTTTTGCTTTGTCAACAGGAATACCTTTACCTGAGTTGTCTAGTATGACCAGATGCTGAGTGCAGACATCGCTCATGACAATTTCATTGGCATATAATTGACCACCAGCAATTCAGTGCAAACAATCATGTAGCATGCATGCTAATTGTCCATGGGGACAACAGCATTGTCAGCAGCTATAGCACCATGTTAATTGACACACATAACAAGGAAAATGGGATTGCACCTTTTATGCATAGCTAGGATTTGAGTGTGAACTATGCAAGAGTATAGGAAAAACAGCATTGTCAAGAGCTGTATGTCACAATGTTAAATGAGACGCATGAAATGAAAAGATATGCACCTTTGGTCTATGGATGGCCAGCAACAATTGAGTGGGGACAATGAGCCACCATGCATGGTAGCTCTTCATAAAAAATGCCCATAGGAAACACCTTTCTGAGACAAAGTCTGACATGGCTATGGTAAAATAGCTGGTGTGGCAAGGAAATTAAGAGACACACCTTTGGGGTAGTCACCCGCCAACACTGGGTGAGGACCATGAAATTGGATGGACTCTGACAGAATTGCTGGAGGATACAGCATTATTGGGTTTTTGAGTGCAAGTATGGTATGGCTATGGATTATTGTGTTATACTGTATAGGTGACATGGAAAGTAAAAAGACATACCCTTAGTGTATAGTGGGCCACTGGGACTGGGGAAACAGCATTGTCAGTGCATGATATTGCTGTGAATGTAGAATAGTGAGGGTAGGACAGGTGAAAAGGAAAGTGAGATGCATCTGACAAGTGAATAACCCAAATACACCACAAAACAAGCTGTTACAACCATGCACACCAAAGGTGCACAGGAGTAGGATGGACCAAGAAGGGCTCAGCTTCAGCTCGTGCACTGTGCCCCTTGCCTGAGTACATGCCCTTGATTTCAGAACGGACTAGAATGGAAGTCCGGGGTGTTCCAGAACAAGTCTGGGTTGAATAACAGACTTGTCCAGTGGACATCCGGAGTATGGATAGTGAAGGAGAAACTGGAGTCGAGACTACCAATGGTAGGGTCCTGAGTAGAACAGAGGTATAGACTGAGAATGGAAGTATGGCTACTCCCAGATGAAGTCTGGAGTAGAAGAGTAATGAGGGTAGACTACCAGAAGGTAGAGGCAGAGATGTAGTTCCCAGGACGTAAGTCTGGAAACTCGGAGGGAGTAACTAAGAGTATTCAACCGGAGGAAATGACTGTGGGTAACGAAAGTCCTATCTGACACGGAGTCCGGAATAGGCGGTGCGACGGAGGTAGGTCACCCTATGGGTAAACGAAGAGAAAGTCATAAAGAGATTAGTCCTTAAGACTACAGAGTAGGAGCAGATATGGAGATCCAGTTCAGGGGATGATAGAGGAAAATAGGACCCATAGGGTACAATAATATTCAAACTAAGGATCTACTAAGTGTTACAGGGGGCTTATATATTGTAAGTAAGTATATCAGGATGAGTAAGGATGAGACCGGAGCTAGGAGTGGAGCACATGGAAAAGTGGAAAGGCTATGTATGTGACATATGGAAAGATAGATAATAGATGGAGCAGAACAATCAAAATGAACTCGGATATGAACAGGGAACAGATTAGATGAATAAGACAGAATGTACATAACTGATAACCGGCGGGATAGGGGTTCCCTATATTTAGAAATGGGCGGAACTGTGTGAATAAGGGCGGGTGACTAAAGCGAGGAGGAATGGAAGCAGAGGCACATCCTGAGTGTAATGGTACAAAATAATGAAGAGAGAACTGGAAATGGTAATGATTGTCAGATAGGGGTTGCAGAGGAAGATGATGCATGCGATGGGTGGAGAATTGTATGGCCGGTGGAGTACGGAGATTAGATAGAACCGGAGCAGACGGAGATTAGATGTTCTATAGAACTGAATAGCCAGAGATGGGTGAGGTGGAGTACGGAGGTATTAAGGGGTAAAGGGGAGTGGTATAATGTCCATTGGTTCCGGCGGAAGCAGTACCGGTCTTCAGGACAATCTGGAGGTTTGAGGAGTTGGAATAGGGGCAGATTAGATAGGAACTGAATACTGATTATAGGGTTAGGGTTGATAGAAGCACTGATTTGTGCATGGAATATGACACAAGCATGAACTAAATGCTAATCACCATTGGGACACAGATGGATGATGAAGTGATGGACAATGACTCAAGTGTTTGCACTTGGGCCAGGGAAAATGACAGCAAGTGTTTGCACTTGGTGTCGACATTGGAAAGAGGCTCTGAGCATTCACACTCTGAGCCATAAGAAAGTGTTTGTTGATATGAGCATGCACACTCATTGACGACAATAGAGACACTCCAAAAGTGTTTCAACTTTAGGGGTCATCAAAGTACAGGAAGAAGAGGAAAAAATTACATAAGATGCTGAACAGCATTTGTTTATAGTGTTGAGCTCTGTATATTACATAATCTGTACAAACAACACAGTGCTTGTAACCCACAACTATTTATTTCAACAAACAATAATCCTGGTGTCTGTTTGTTATTATTAGGCATGATAATATTAAATGGCTACACAGTGCTTGTAACCCACAACTATTTATTCAACAAACCATAACCCTGTTTGTTATTTGAGGCATAATAATATTAAATGGTGACAAAGTACTTGTATACCACAACTATTTATTCAATAATGCATAACCTTGGGGCCTGTATGTTATTATTAGGCATAATAATATTAAATGGCTACACAGCACTTGTATACCATGACTAATCATTCAATAAAGCATAACCATAGTGTCTGTTTATGATTGGCATGCATGAGGATATTCAATGGTTAGCCAGTGATTGTATGTGTGTTAGTCAAATAGTCATGCCTATTATGAAGAATACAATTATATGGGTGTCTAGGCTTTGTGTAACAGGTATGAACAATATATATTGATTCACCCATGCTGTGAGGAGGTAAGGGAGCTATGAAATGATTAAATAGATTAAAATTAATGAGGAATTTGGTATCATAATACTCCCTGAGTGAGGCAGCTAATCCAAAACAAGGAGAGCCTGAGAGACTATGTATTCACCCTAAGTGAGGCACCAAGACAATGAGACACTGAGAGATTATGTTTTCATCCTAACCAAGTCAGCTAACCTGAGACAATGAGACACTGAGAGACCATGTTTCCATCCTCATTGAGTCAGCTAACCTGAGATAACGAGACACTGAGAGACCCTGTTTCCATCCTAATCCAGTCAGCTAACCTGAGACAACAAGACACTGAGAGTGTATGTCTCCATCCTAAGCATGGCAGCTAACCTAAGATAACAAGACATGTAATTTTACAATCAAATGGGTGGTCTTACATAGGGAAGCTCTAGTTAAATCCCCAAGGGAACACCCAGGGCTGTCAACAGGTGTTCAGGTATATTGAACAAACATATTTCATCTTTTGCTCAAGCCATCTCTCAACATATCAAGTAGGTAGTGGCCATGTAATGTCATTTTTGAGCTTTTATAGGGCAGTTTTGCAGTTTTACATGGGGGAACCCTAGTTAAATCCTCAAGGGAACACCCAGGGCTGTCAACAGGTGTTCTGGTATATTGAACAAACATATTTCATCTTTTGGTCAAGCCATCCCTCAGTATATCAAGCCAATATTTGCCACATTTACTGTTTTATATAGGAAAAGTAGAGTTAGATATGGGAGAGCACATATTAAAACATCTCAGATATTGTAGGGCTGGTGATATGAGGTGTGGGTATGTTGGATGAACATATTTTGACATGGCCAATCAGGGTTAGCACCCATGTTATATTATTTGGTGATTTAACTTTGATTTATTGAATTTAGTAATCTATCTGCACATTGCCTTATACGGACATTGGAACCTTAACTAAATTTGTGGTTATATAAGCACTGCAATTCTAGATTTTCTGAGATACTTACTTTGGTATATAGCAGAGATATCACTGAGGAATTCCAATATTACTTAGTGAAATATAGCCAATTTTAAATTGCCTGTGAGGATAAGGTATGCTTAGTAATCAGATAAGTGTTAATTGATAGCTCAAGCCAAGAGGGTATAGTTCATGGTCTATGACTCAGAGTTTGTTCCTGCACCCTCTAATCATCTCATTGTGTGTTCTGAATAGTCTGGAGTGCAAATGGAGCTTCCAAAGGGGAGTCCAGTAGATAGGTAGCTACAGCATCACCAGTTTCAAGCCCTGTACTGTCCCGTCTTGCCCTGGTAGAATGATGTTCACATACACGAGGAGAGGATTCAAGCAAACTTCTTTCCAGAAGTATATTGAGTCCTCTAGTCAGCTGACCTGTCGGTCTTCTTCGAGGACCTGATTGGATGATAGGGATGCAAGGAAAATGGTAGCTTGAACTACAGGTAATATTAATAACTGTGACTTCAGATGTGTTGTTGAAACTTACTGTCACCGAAGTAGGGCATCCACTGGGGTCACATACTTCTACTGCCACCAACATCATAAATATACCACTCTGAACCAGTGAGCACAGGTCAGGGGAACTGTGAAAGAAAGGGCTGGGTCACATACCATTTCCTCTGCTCAAAAGGATAATATCCTTGTTCTCTGTACCTCTGGTCTATGTGCAGGAAAATTGCTTCCAAAACTAGTCTTTGCAAGTCTACTATTGCTACAGTTGTAAAGCAGAACATACCAGATAAGGAAAATGCTAAAATGGGATGTCCTCCCAAGCTTACCCACAGAACAACAAAGCTGTTGTTCATCAATTTCTGTCTGGGAAGGCTTCAAATGCTGTGCATGTCACCAAGTTCATCAATTTCATTATTCCTACTCCTCCCTCTACCCAAACAATCAGAAACACCCTCAAGGCAGCCAATCTTAAGGCTGTAACCAAGAAGAAAAAACCTCCTCTCTCAGCAGCTCATAGGAAGAGAAGACTGGCCTTTGCTTTGCAACACCAATATTGGACTATGGAAGACTAGAAGAAGATTATTTGGTCAGATGAAACAAAAAATAAATAAAATGTGGTCAGATGGCCAGGAATATGTATATGAAAAGGCAGGAGAACCACTAGGAGAAAGAGAAGTCAAGGGTATACTGAAGTTTAGAGGAGGAAGTATGATGGTTTTGGGCTGTATGGGGTGGAATGGTGTGATATTCTCTGTGAGGCGGAGGGAAGGATCAATGCAGAGCAATACATCTTTATCATAGAGGAGTGTCTATTCAGAAGCATGCAGGAGTTAGGAGTTGATGAAGAAGACATTATCTTCCAACAAGATAATGACCCCAAGCATACCTCAAAGCTGGCCACAAAATGGTTTGAAGACCATGACATCAATGTTTATTATGGCCAGCACAGTCTCCAGACCTCAATCCCATTGAACATCACTGTGAATCACTCAAAAGACTACTTGCTGCCTATCAAGATCCTCCAAAGGGGTGATTTGAATTGTGGGAGAGAGTTGCAGTAGAATGGGAAGAAATTACCATAGAGGAGTGTCAGAAATTGATGGAAATTATGCCTAGAAGGGTTACAGCACTTATTAAAGCCAAGGAGGGTAACATAAAGTACTAGAATTATATAACAAGACTGGTTTATTACAAAGTCAAAAAAGTGTCCGAATGAGTCATAAGAATAGAATTACCATATCTTGCCCATATAAGGTTGTGTTCCCACGCTATATAGCTCAGATTCAAGCTATGATATAGGGCCTTCAGACATGTCCATATACCCATATGTTATATTTAGGTGCTGGCTTGCTATGATCCAATTACTCAAAAATGCACAAACATTCGGACACTTTTTTGAGCCACTGTAGATACTGAAAGAATTGACCAACACAACATTAGAGAAAAGGAAAATGAATGACTCTGAAGACTAGTGCTAAAGAAGCAAATGAGAACAAACATCATATCCTGTGACCAAAACACAGAAGGTTCATGACAGATGCATATATTGTAGTTAGCACTGCAGACTACTGTATAAGCTCTTATACAATGAAAAAACAGTCTATTGTGTCATTTTATGTATGTACATGCCAAGCTACTACTTATATACAAGAGTGAGTAAGGGGGAAAGCTGTGGTGAAGCAGGTAGAGCCAGGGAGGTATGTGGGAATAGCAAGAATATTGGAATATCCAAATTTGGTGATTTTTCCAGTGGTAGTGCTATTTTGGAAAGCCTGAGAATCACAAAAGGACTCAGAAGCTGTTACTGTAAGCTTATGTGTGTAGGATCTGTAGACTACAAACAAACTACAAAATCATCTCATTGCTAGTCAGTGAGTATTATGCTTAATTTTATCATTATAGCCTGGATGGTCGCCAGCCATTGATGATGGATGAGAGTGTTCACAACCTGGTTTCTAACATAGCTTTCGAAGCTGGAAATACCAACCTAGATGAGCCAGACAGAATTGTAGTATTTTTGGCTTTCGTCACCTCCAATCAGGCCATCATGGACATGAGTTCTATGGTAGATCACTCCAGCCTTTCTATTGAATCCCTGCTTTCAGATGGAGGCATAAGCTCAGAAAGAATGCAGAATAAGACTTTGGAAGATAATGTGTGGGAAGAAGACGGTTTGCCAAGTATTGACATTGTGGAGAAGATACTCAAGTGTCATGCAAAAGCTCTCAAAAGATGTGTTGAGCTCACATCCCAGAACGACATGCCAGTTCTGCATTGTAGAACATGATATCTGACCTGACCTTGCTCATGTCCCTGCAGCCCCAACAACACATTAAGAGTGTTGGTGGGAGCCGTTGGCACTGCATACTTATCTGGAGACTGCAATAGATTTGTACATGCCTCACAAACTGTATGATGGCACATCTAAACCCGTGGCATAGAGTGATTCGCTTGTTTTGAAGCTGCTGACCCAAGGCTAGAACTAAGTCTACAGCCACTTGAAGTACTGCACTCAATCATTAGTGAATTGATGAGTCCTCAATTTTGTGGTTGTGGGAAGTATAGATGATATCATTCTGCTACTGCTGAATATACCTATATATATGGCAATAAATATTAGTTATCAGTACATAGCCATGAATCTCTGAAAATTCATTTTACCATGAGGAGTTTGCGACAAGATCACGACATTGCACTGTCACAGCAATTGATGTGCAATAGCATCGTTAAGTCGCACTTGTTGACTCATACCATATTTCTTCATTTATTTTTTGAACTACCAACTAATATAAGACTTTATCATGGAAAGTGCTGTTAGTGTTTTTAACCTAATTTAGATTCCTATGAGAGTTTCCGACAAGGTCATGAATTTGCGCCATCACAACCAGCGAGGTATGATAGTGTAATTAGGTACCATTTGTTGAGCAACATCATATTCCCTCATTTATATTTGACTTACAAAACTATATAGATTGGTTCAAATATTGCATGAATTACAATGGCATCTAAAGTCATGCATGTGACTAACCCCAAATCATGTGAGCAGCGCAAGTGGTTGAAATTGATTTGTCATTATTTGTTCATTGTTTGTGCAAGATGGAAAATTTCATGCAAGTCCCTTTCAATTTCATTTCACTGCTACTACCACCACCCTCTTGAGCTCAGTGTCTTTCCTAGTGCTTCCTCCCTTGTCCTTCGTGGTGGTCCCTCCCTGGCCTTTCGGATTTCCTTGTGGTTCCTCCCTGGCCCTTCATGGTGGTTCATGGTCCCATCCTGGCTCTTCCTTGTGGCCATTCCCTCTCCACTATCTTTCTGTTTCTTTTTTTATCATGTAACTACATATGTATTTCAATATAAATAAAATTAATTTTTTTCATAAAATGAGTGCTAAGGCTGAGAATTATTTGGTGCTGGTGACAATCTGGTGTTTGTGGTAGTTCTGACAGATGTTAGTTATTGAACTACCACAAACACCAGATTGTCACCAGCACCAAATAATTCTCAGCCTTAGCACTCATTTTATGAAAAAAATTAATTTTATTTATATTGAAATACATATGTAGTTACATGATAAAAAAAGAAACAGAAAGATAGTGGAGAGGGAATGGCCACAAGGAAGAGCCAGGATGGGACCATGAACCACCATGAAGGGCCAGGGAGGAACCACAAGGAAATCCGAAAGGCCAGGGAGGGACCACCACGAAGGACAAGGGAGGAAGCACTAGGAAAGACACTGAGCTCAAGAGGGTGGTGGTAGTAGCAGTGAAATGAAATTGAAAGGGACTTGCATGAAATTTTCCATCTTGCACAAACAATGAACAAATAATGACAAATCAATTTCAACCACTTGCGCTGCTCACATGATTTGGGGTTAGTCACATGCATGACTTTAGATGCCATTGTAATTCATGCAATATTTGAACCAATCTATATAGTTTTGTAAGTCAAATATAAATGAGGGAATATGATGTTGCTCAACAAATGGTACCTAATTACACTATCATACCTCGCTGGTTGTGATGGCGCAAATTCATGACCTTGTCGGAAACTCTCATAGGAATCTAAATTAGGTTAAAAACACTAACAGCACTTTCCATGATAAAGTCTTATATCAGTTGGTAGTTCAAAAAATAAATGAAGAAATATGGTATGAGTCAACAAGTGCGACTTAACGATGCTATTGCACATCAATTGCTGTGACAGTGCAATGTCGTGATCTTGTCGCAAACTCCTCATGGTAAAATGAATTTTCAGAGATTCATGGCTATGTACTGATAACTAATATTTATTGCCATATATATAGGTATATTCAGCAGTAGCAGAATGATATCATCTTATACTTCCCACAACCACAAAATTGAGGACTCATCAATTCACTGATGCTTCCTTGCATGCAGGATCTCTCCCCACTCCTAATACCAGAGACTTGTTAGCATGACAGTATGAATATCTATGAATGTCAGATAATGCTATCAGAGTGTAATGAATAGTAAATGTACAAAGGAACAGTGTCATTAATTGATTATCACTTGCAAGTGGATTTCAAGTTCATTCTTGAGAAGACCTAGACAAAAGAGTTTGCTGCTTTGCTGGCAGCATTGAAGGATTCAAAATGCATATACGAGTGAGTAGATTTACTAGAATTTGTCTCCCACTGCTCTATACACTCTATACTTTGGACAATACCCCAAGAACAGCAGCATGTGCTCAATCCCCATCCTTCCTCCAAGTGCAGGTACAGAGCTATTCTTTTTGGTTGGGATTGATCCTGTGGTAGACCATGGGGAGTCTGAGTGAGAAATATGTGCCAGATGGTGTGTTTGAAGCTGTTCAGAGGTGTACAAAACTTGAAATTGATTTACGTAGATGATTTTTCAACATTTCTATTCTTTTTGAACCATTATGAACACATGAGACTGTCAAGACTTTCCAAAAAGACTGTAGACCTCATATGCCATTTGTGGCAGCAATATACCAATATGGTGCTATTTCCGCTAGCAGCAGCATCCATCACTATTCGGCATGAAATGATCAAGATTCTTCAACAACCAGACCGTCGGTAGGACCAGAGGAGCAGCAAATCCACTGATACAATGTATCACAGATGGTGAGTCCTTCTACACCACCCGTCAATTCATACTAAGCCTCATGTAACATTCAGCTATAACAACTTGGCTTTCTCTGCAGCTCTGGAAACAGAAGAAGGATGACTTCAAACCACAGAATGACAACCTCTCATTTGCTTGTGTCAACACAGAACCTTGCATAACATGTTGCGAAATACTTGAGAAAGTGAGAGATGCACAAAAACAGGGAGACTTTTCTCACCAAAATATGTGTCTCCTTCTGCAGGTTTGCTGCTGTCATTTGGAAGTCATATATATGGTGCTCATCAGGCTTCTTAGTCTACTACTTGACCATCTCTGCAAATTCCCTGCTAGTGCAACAGGAGGTTTGATGCTTGCTAAGTAAGGGTCTTACAACTATCCCACTCCCTCGTTATCAACATCAATTCATCTTGCAGAGACCTCAAATCATACCAGGATACCACGGCATTCTTCAGTATGCCCGCTCTGCACAGTTTATCAGACAACTCAGCAACATCTTTCTGGTGTGCCCTGAGATCCTTAAGTCTTATATCACAGAAAATTACCTCAGGTGCATCAAGAAGGGCATTGAGAAACCACCACATTTATGCAGATGGGTGCAGGTGCACTTGTTGCAGCTTGCTATCCTGATGCGGATGCTTTACATCTCCAAGTATGCACGGACTCCATTAACTTCTCGTTTACTATAGACGACTGGATGAAATTTGATATCATTGATGCATGAGGAGTGCATCAAAGCTGTATTTCTGCATTACATGATCCCATCAATTTCCACACAGAAGAACTTGCTGCAAAGTTGTGCAAATCATATGTCCATTTATTCTACATACACTCATTCTAATGGTCTTTTTTGATAGGTACTTCGGCCACTTTAAGGTGGCTGGTGGCCCCACCTGCACTGAATGGTTCATCCATGCTGCAAACCTGTGCCTCATTACTGCGGCTCAACAGCTGGATGACTATGCTGAGCGAGGTACCCTTGATCTTAAAGCTTACATCGCCATGAGGCGAGACACAAGCTTCTGCAAGCCTGCCTTTGCCCTTGTTGAATATGGTGCTCAGGTTGGTCTTCCTGGTGGAGTGGTGTCGCGTCCGGTTGTCACAGCTGTGAGGCCAAACAGCAATCATATGGCTTGGGTCAATGTAATGCCTCATTCTCTCATCAAGCATTGGGGCACTGCTGACAGTGCCACTGACAGATTTGTTTTTATACAACAAGGGGCAATCTCGCCATGACATGCACAATATAGTTCCTGTGCTCATGCTTGAACAAGGCCTGGACCTGCAAGGCACTGTTGATTGTGCCAGCCATCTTATCGCGGATGCTGTCAAGTGCTTTGAAGACAACCATGCCATTCTCCCGCTGTGGGGAGAAGAGATTGACAGGCAGGTGGCTCTCTATGTTGAAGGGCTGCAGAATTGGATGGTTGGTTAACAAAATGCAGCAGCATATGATGTTGGCACCTGGTCAGCAAATTCCAGCAGAACCTCTGCTAGGGTGGGATGAAGGCAATGATCATATATAAGGGCCAAGTCCTCTTGAGACATCAGGACTACGCTGCCTGCACTGTAGAGCTGGGGAAGGAAGATCCAGATGACATGTCTTTGCTGGACTTTGCCCAATGGCACATTAGGAATTTTGTGCATCAGAATCAGAATTTTATCACCCTGGTACCATGATCAGAATGCACCACTAACCACCACCACTGACTAGTCTCACCTGAGCATCGTATGCATGACTCTGGGCATGATTATCTTTTGCCAGCATCTCCCTGAAAGGAGGAATGGGCCAGACCACTAAAGCACTGGTATAGGGCAGTGTGTGTGATATTCCAATGGCAGAGTCAAGGTCCCAACTGATCCGAGTCTGAGGAAGAGGAGGAAGATCCTGCAGGCAATTCAAAGTAACATGACACTGGTCGGGCTCATCAGCTGCCTGCCACCCAACCCTACCTGCCAATATGAAGTGAATAAAGTCGACCTCTGAAGGAAGACCTTCAATCTGCTTAAACAGATGCTGGGAATGGCCGACAAATTGCTCCATTATTAGCTGGGCAAGGTCATCAATCTCATCCGGGTACTGCATGACAGGGAGCATCCAATGTAACTTTGGTAAGGGAGGGGAGCAGATGGGGCCTGGGATGCAAATTGCAATGATAACTTGAACCAGTGCAATTAGTTTATAATATAACTGCAGTGACTTTAGTGGTATCTTGCTTCAGCACTAAGACAGAATCTCCTAATCCCATGTGCACTGCAGAGCGGAGAGAACTTGTGTCCATTTACATTCGCGTTTTGAGGCCTCTTTGGTAGACTCGCATGGTAGGTCATATTGTGAGTCACACTAATATAACTGTAGTGACTCCAGTGGCATCTCACTTTAGCACCAGGACAGAATCTCCTAATCCCATGTGTGCCATGGAGCGGAGAGAAGTTGTATCCATTTACGTTTGCATTTTGAGGCCTCCTTGGTAGACTCATGCGGTAGGTCATATCATGAGTCACACTAAATTTTGCATGGTGTAACATATCACCATTCCCAGGCTCAGGCATGTTTCCTTGCAGTAATGCAGTGTTCATGAAGGAGGAAGTTCTGGGCTGCACAATTATGACAATCTCTCCATCGTTTCTCAAGTAAATTTGCATCTACCATTACTCATAGCAATTTGTTGGACCTAGACTAGGTAAAATGCATTGTCAATTTGTGACTCATCTTGGTGCTTAGTTGCTTAGTACGTTATCAGCTGACTTGGAAGGCATGAGGCCGAGCCGATATGGTACCCTGAGATGTGACATAAAGATTATCTTTCACAAGGTCGGTTTCTTTTGGGGCTGATGGGTTCAATCATGTGTAGAAAGATGAGGTTGTAAGGTGGCAGATGCTGATTCGAGGAAATAATTAGTGGTATATAGTATGCTAAGGTACCAGATAACTTGAATCAATATACTGTCCATCATTGACATTCACCGCATCAGCAGCTGGTTCCAAGGCTGCTTCCAGTGCTTCGAGAGAATGCTGCATGGGAAGATACAGGAGAAGGAGGGTGTGAGAAAAATTGCTCAAAGCCGCTGTTTTAGCACTGCGAGGGTTTTGATCAACACATCTGCAGGAAAGCTAGAGATAAAATCATTGTTAGGAATCAGTATGTAGCGATCTGCACTCCTTCAACACAATATCATGGGAGCTAGGCTTGGGACTTTATCTTCAAGTAAAAAAAATTGGTCGCTATCATGATCACAGTATTGCTGTAATTGCATTTTGGTTCTGGTTTCTTTGGGGAACATGCTTCCCTGTTTTGTGAGTCTCACGCATCCTCAAATCTCACTGGTCCCCTGCTATGGCCACTGGAAATGAAGCAAATGTTTCCGAATCAGTCTCCCATGTTTTAATGCCAGCTGCATGTGTCCCTATTTCAGAATAATTTGATCAGTTGGAACCAGTGAGGAAGAGCTGCAGGCCACCCAACCAGCAACCATCCATCACAGAGCAATCACAGAGGGTGAAGAAAGTACATATCAGCAATGATGGTAAGCAGCATTTTGCGATCTTGGCGCCTCAGGCCTCAGTGCTCACCGGTGGCATCTAGGCTCAAAAAATGCCTTTGTTTGGGACTGATAGGCTGCGCCTGCCAGTGCAGTTGGGCATTCCAGTGGAGCTCTTTCTGCTCCATCTCTACCTACACACCAACTTCCTGACCGCCCATATGACTCCCAACCGTGGATTGTCAAGGTATGTTTGATCTTCTGTCAATGCTGCATATTGATGAGGAACTTGTGCCTCAGATAAGTGGCCAAGTTGGCACCCAACTGGTCTTTGAAGCGACACACAGCATGCTGGACAATATTTTACAATTCGAGATGCCCGTCCAGCTCGAAAATCCAATCAACCCTGCCTCGGTCTTCGACTTTATCTTTGGCCCCCATGTGTTTCATGGGCAGAGTTCTGAACCACTTGCTCGGCACATGGTCCAGTACCTTATCAACCACCCGCCCACTGAGCGGCAGGAGTTGGGGAACCTTAAAACAATTTATGTCTGGAAGAAAATGTTTCCATGGTGCACCAGAGATGATTTTTCAGTATTACCACCGGAGTCAGTGTACATCGATGCTCCAAATTTTCATGCAAACAAAGCTCCCCCAAGGCACGAGGAGGAGGTGGCCACACTCTTTGAAACCATTACTCGCATTACTAGCTCCCTCCGCTGTCTTCTTAGATAGATGATCTATAGATGAACACCTATAAAATCACTACCTCCATGGTCAGCGATTCAGACAAATACCAATGGCTAATAACATGGTTGTTTGTGGGGTGGTTGTCTAGAATATTCCTGAGCTATGTTCAGACAAAGATACTTCTTGTGGGATCAGCAAGTGAGCAACCAAGCCACCACTCAAGGGATAGCACAACAAAAAAAAGAGATATACTTTCCAACAAAGAATGCTGTGTAACAGTCTTACTACCACACGTTGTGCAGAGCTATAATGATCACACCCAACACACAAGCAGGTGAGGTCAAAGGTCAGGACTAATCAATGCACAGAGAACTTAGAATACTACTGAACCCACTGTCAAGGAACTCTCTTTGAGTATTAAACAGAACAGGAATGGGCATCCTTGGCTTTCAATACCAAGTCCCCTTTCAATAGCTGAAGTCTTGTGGCAGTGAAACCCTGGCTTAATACCAACACTCAGATGAGCAAGGTCAAGTGCCACTATCAACTCCTGAAGTCTCTCCCACTGAGCTAGTTGAAGCTTAGATGGACGCAAGAGACAAACACGAATCTTTGTGATATGTTTGGTTTGTAGTGGTGAACCACAGAAAATAAAAAAGAGGAACACAGAAAAACAGACAAATGAAGCAATACCAGGCTTGCTGGTTGTGGAGGATGGTGCTCTCAACAATTTACTGACTCACTGGTAGGGTACCTTTACCAAACTCAACAGCTCTCACTGATGTCTGGCCCTGATCACACCTCACACATAAGAAATGGGGGTAAATCTGCCTGCTTTTTCAGGTCAGAAGCAGGTCCTTATATAGACAAAATCAATGGCTGTGCTACTGGTATACATGAGTCATTATGAGTCATTGTAATAAGTCATAATTAGTCAGATTCAGAATGGTGCCATTTTGGTATATTTATGACTCATCATGACTCATTATCATGAGTCATAAGTCAGCTGACTTCTGTTAGCTAGGGTAGTTCTGTAATCAATTATTTATATATAGATTAGTAAAAATTTGGTACTGGTTTTCATGGTTGTTGTGAAGTGTACTATTTGACATGAAATTATTTATAGGGCCTCCTTGCACTATGTAAGTGGAGTCCAGGTTGTAGTGAGGTTATTACAACCTGTTGAGGTTCAGGAAAAATTGGCCTTGTGGAATCTGTACTCCTGGAGTTGTGGCCTCTAGGGAGTATTGGTCAGCCATGCACCAAACTGGTTTGGTGCAGGTCACCGCCTCAGCATACACCCTTGCCGACTTCTGGTTAGTGCACAAGTTTGCTGCGCAGGAGTGCAGGCTCCTTCACAAGGATATCAGCCCAAATAATATTTTCATCATCATTGAGAAAGCAGCCCCTGTGGATGCAATTCCTGGCTTTGAACTCCACGAAATTTTCAACAACTCTCCAAGAAAGTATTAACTTGGAGATTGGGGACTTTGCATGCCACTAGGGGGCTGCCAGTTTAACTTAGCTTCTCATAGTGTTCCCAATGAGGAATGGACCAGTACAACAACTATAAATCCAGAGGGGTTGGCTGTCCAGGACTGCGGTCATTCTGGGGTTACTGCACCTCAGGATGGCTCTAAGAAAGAGCAGCGTAACCACCTGAATATGCCGTCCACGGCTTTCAATCACTGTCGATCTTCATTGCTGATCAGTTGTAAACCACAACAAAACAACAAACCTAGCAACACTACTGCTCAGTGGTCCTTATGCTGAGAAGCACTGGGTACAGTAGTTGTTCAGTTGGGTGGCCTGACCCTTGGTAGTGCACCACACACTTCGAGTGTGAGGGGTTTAGGTGTTGGAGGATAGTAGATGAGCACAACTAAGTCTGGAGTGACCTAGCTGTGTTGGAGGACGAAGAAAGAATAATGCTGCACACGGACAGCAAGGATACTGGACTGGGCTTGAATGAATAGAATAGCAGTGGGACAGTGTTCCAGGTGAACAAGGTCCAGGAAGACGTGGGGGATGAAAAATGCGAAGCCAACTGAGGCTTCAGAGAGAACTGAACATGAAATGGTGAACTGGATGAGTTTATTGTTCTGTAGCTAAAGTACAGGGGTTTATATAGAGTATAGTACCTGCGTACGTCTGTGTATGCAAAGCAATGCTCCAGGCAATGAGTAGGGCAATGAAGAGGGCAATGAAAGGGGGGAATGGAATGAATGTGCTGCGCTTCAGGGGTAATGACTGAGCAATTTTGAAAAATAGAACAAATCCTATGCATAAGAATGGAGAATGAGTCATAGGGATAAAGAATGAGTCATAAAGACAAAGAATGAGTCAGAGAATGAAAAAGCGATGATAAAGCAGGGCTGTGACCATTACAAACCATGACTCATGACCTGAGTCATCATGACCAATTGCTATGCAAGCATGACAAAGTGCTGTGCGGTGATGATGCAAAAGCTGTGACGCAGCAATGACGCAGCATATGGGCAGTGGAGAATGGAATGGAGTGATGATGCTATGATGCCATGATGGTGTGATGATCCGAATGCTCTGCTGCAGAGATGTCATGTGGTTGTTGGTGCAGAATGTCGACATGCAGGGATCATGGGATATACACAGTCTGTAAGACGCTTCCCCAACATGATAAAGGGATTGGTCATCTGCATAGGGACTTGGTTGTTTGCAATCTCTGGTGAGCATTAGGATGGAATGGCATGATGTCCACAGTGATCATGAAGGTGAGGTGCGAGTGGATAATGGTTTGAATGGTTCGACAAATATAAGCCGCTGAAGAGGATTGGAAATGGTAGGGTGATGAGGACAGGATGAATAAAGACGCGGTTTTCGACGTATTGGTGCAATTTGGCATGGTCTGGCTGATGCTGAGGTTGTCTGAGAGTGTAGTGGGTGAAGATGGGAGAGCATTGGAAGCGTGTGAATGGGGGGAAAGGTGAATGAACCTCGTTGAATGCGAAATGCCGTAAAAATGTGGGATGCCGTAATACTGTTGAAAATCGCTAAAAAATCGAAAAATTAAAGGAAAGGAAGGAAAACAAATGAAAAGGTGAGTAAGGAATGGTATGGGAAATGAAGATATAAATAAAAAAACCATGTTCTTGTTACCAAACACATTTGGTGCATGACATCGCACGGCATGTTAGTTTTATCTGCCACCTCCTTGCAAGGTCTTAGCATAATGTAGGGTACAATCGGGACAATGTCGTCACAGCTTCTCACTAATCCCCATGGCCAGCTCCTACCTCATCTTGAGTGGCACAACCTCAAATCTGTTTTCTGGACAATCTTTTGGTGCCTTGTAAATTGCCAAGGTCCATTTCACAATATTGTGCAATGGTTCATGAAGTCCTAGCAGTCCACTGCTACCGGTGAATCGAATGGTAGTAGCAACATCACAATGAACCTGCTTCCCCCATTTTGGATGTGGGGAGGACTATATCAGTTCTCATTTCACAATGTCCTAGTGTTCCACTTGGAGACTCTTGGCAACTGGCAGTACTACAAGAGCATCATTCAACCTTACTGGCAGGATGCGGCCATCCTGGTGGGCATGCAGAAGATGTTTAACATCTTCATGCCCGATGAGCTTGCACCAGTGAATCCTGAGGGAGGGATGAAACTTGACTTGGCCTTCAACCAGGACCTGCGCCATGACCAGTTAATCAACATCGTGGAGGAGATACTCACTGGAATGGGAAATGACGTTGATTACCTATTCAAGACCCACCAGCACATGGACGATGTGACTGATCATGGCCAGTAGCACTATGAGGCCCTTCTCCGATACAGCCAGCTCCCCCCTTTTGATGGTCCTGATGACAATCTCATTGACCATCCTGCTACCACCATCCAGTGTAAGCACTGCTCCCGTCTTCCTTTACTCGACACTTCAGATATCACTTACATTGCCCCATCTTTGCAAACCAGTGGATCAGGGTATTCTGTCATCTCTTCCAGTGGTCAACACCAGCTCTATTCCCCCATCTCTCCCGGCCACAATCACCAGTGGGCGGGCCTGACTCCGAGTGGTGCCAAGAACATGCTCAAAAACGAGGTCCACTTCCCCAGTAGCAGGGCCTCACTATATGCACACACACTTCTCACGTATCCCATGGGCCCCCTCATATGCCAATGTACAGCACCAATGCTGCACCTCCCCAGTTTTTCAATATGTCCTCAAGTCACTTTGGGATGACCGCTGGTTCTTCCATAAAGCATGCGGCCTCTGGTGATGAGGAAGTGCCATCAAAGAAGAAAGGTGCAAAAAGGTGAAGGAACATATCACTGGGGGAGAGCTGGACATGGGTGCACCCCCGGGGCAAGGCTGATATCACAGGTGTCTTGCACAAGCCAAAGGCAGGATCCTCTGTGCACTTCTAATTTCATGCATTATTCCATTGAGTGCATCAACTGTTGTATGAGGTTTCATAGTTATGCATCTTCACAATGACTTTCACTATTACATGTACAAATTAGGATTAGTCTAATCCATAAGCCAAGTTACCGCCTGAAAAGCGCCATGCATGAAAGTGTGCTCCACTGCTGCAGTACAACCCTGGGTCAGGCCGGTACCATCGCCTTCAGTCCAAAGTTTGGCCCGGAATTGGTAGTTGAAACAAGACCAAGGTCATTCCAGGTTGGCACTGCAGGAGGATTGGCAGACTGATGTTCTGAGTGCTGTCTCTCGCCAATGTTGTATGCTGCCAGGGAAAAGTGCAGATACCCCAGTGGCAGTAAAGAAGCCAAGTAAAAAAGTGCTCATGTGTTAAGAACATTTGTTTCAAGATGAAGGAGCTCCTTTAAGCCGCATCAGCAAGACATGTGTGTAATCTGCCAGGCCTTCAGGTTGTCAACAGGGCTTAACTTGAGGCCTGGGGACCTCTGAGGACCCATGTGAGGGATTAAATCAATAAGTTACTTAGGGTCAGGTTGCACTGGAACACATAGTGTAAGCCTTTCTTATTGGTTATGAATGATATTAGGATCAGCACATTATAAGAACAGAATGGAGGGACTGCCATCTAACATTTGTGGAATATGAAACGAGTAAGATACAGAAGGATATAGATGGTTGACAATCTACACAATGCGGGCAATGGGTAAGGGGCTTCATAGGCGAGATGTTCTGGCACAATCTACTTGGGAGACTGCTGTTGTTGCATGTGGTCATTGGAGGAGAACTTGGCAGAATGGGCAGGACCTAATGGGACAGGGTTGAAGGTCTGCCTGTGTGGGTGAGAGGGACCAGCCTGAGTTGACTGGGATCCTTCACTACAAGTGCTGCTGTACTTCCATGATGATGTGCCAGCTTTTAGTGCGCAAGGGTGGGGGAGCCGTTTGTTAGGTGCAGGAATCACCACAGACGTACCCAGGTTCCCACCAGCTACCAGCGCACACTTCTTGTTGAAGATGTCATCAAATGGATCAGAGAGGAGGCAGGGGGGTTGCTTGTCATGCTCCATAGTCAAGTGGCTTTCATGATTGCTGCCATCATTCCAGTCTTGGCCAGCATTCCAGCCCATCTCATGGCCATGACCAGCTAATTCTACCCCCACTACTTTATGCTGGCAGTCATCTTGTAAGCCTGCAGGTTGGTCTGACTGAGCATTTGGGGGTAGAAACTGGATCGGGAGTGGGAACTAGAGCTAGAGCTAGAGCCAAAGGGCTGGTGGATAAAGGGAGGGGATGAGAAAGAGAGGAAGGAGGAAGAAGGCTGGGAAAAGCAGGCAGAGAGGTCAGAGGAGGTGGGTCAGAGAGGCATGAGTCATCATTTACACCCTGCAACTGGGGCAGCGCTGTGACATTGCTAGTTATATTGGATGACCCCTTGCCTGTGATGATGGGCGGTGGCTGCTCATACTTGCGACACCTGTGTGAGCCGCCCTCAGACTCATCATCAATACCAACTATCATGGACTTCACCTTAGTTCCATTACGACTGCACTTTGTGGCTAGTCTAGCAGGAGAGAGTGGGGTCTTGGCTGTCACTTTAGTATGCACCTTCTTTTTGCCAGCCTTGTTCTTTCCAATGGGTTCACAGGCGGTGTCCATAAGGTCATCATCATCATCTGTGAAATCATCCAACTTTGGTGCTGATACAGATATCAGATCTCCCATAGCGTGATCACCATCATCATCATCACCAAACATGCATCCTACGGAGATGCTTTTTAGCCAAGCCTTCAGCAGTCAAAGTAAACACTTACAAAATTCCTTGTCAGCACCCACAAATGCCTCATGCATTGCGCCCTTTGAGAATAAGATATTATTGAGAAAGACATCAGCTGTCTTTAAGGCAATGGCTTGATAAACATGCACCTCTTTAGCCTGAGGGTGACAGTAGATCTGCCTGCACAACTGGCGATAGTCCTGCTCCGACCAAAGGGTATCCTACCATAATCAGATCAGCTATGCCTGAAACATGAGTACCAATAAAAATGCACCCACCACCACTACCATTATATTAGTGCAGGCTAAATTTAAGCCTACCATACCTACACCTGACAGTATCAAGATGCACGCTCCTTTGGTCCCCACCACAGATGTCCTGAAGTCATCCAAAATGCCCTTGTGCTTCTTCATGGGTGTCTGCCCATTAAGTTCTAGCACATGAATGCCGTGAAGGTCCAAGATCTGGAAGTAGGGATTCAATAAAAAAGGCTGGAGTGGTCTACCGTAGAACTCACATCCACAATGGCCTGATTGGAGGTGACAAAAGCCGACAATACCACAATTCTGTCAGGCTCATCTGGGTTTGCATTTCCAGCTTCAAAGGCTAGGTTAGGAACCAGGTTGTAATCACTCTCACCAATCACCAAGGGCCAGCGACTGTTAGACTCCAAATGGTACATCAGAAGTTTAACCAGGGTGTCCAACTTCATACTTTTGGTGGGGCTGGTGTTCCACTCCTCCAGGGATTTCAGTTTTGTCAGTTGGGTTCATATGCAGGTGAAGGATGGACCATCTAAATTCAACATAGAAATTCTGTACAGAACAAGTTCCTTGCTCAGATGACAGCCTAATGACATGTCCAGAACAATTGACCTCACCTTGCTCATCCCCACAATGGGGCAGTCATTGATATATCCCTGCACAATATTCCTCAAATTCTCCATCTCCCAGTCAAGCAGCTTAATTTTTAAGCTATGGTCATGATAGGGAGGGAGGCCCAGGATCTTATTGCCTGTATTGTCCACGGAATCCAGGGTGCGAAGGATGATAGCAGGGGAGAATCACTCTCTCATATGGCCCATCCATTGTCTCATTGCAGGCAGATATTCTTCCTGAGCAGCTTCTGGATTGTGACTGCCGACAAAAATGCCTTGCAGCATCAATCCCTCCACTCCTGCCTCTCTCTGCGCCTTGCAGTCCCTTCTCTGAGCTGCGGCCCATTCTCAGTTCATATTCTTGAGCTGCACAGTATCCTTGAATTGTGGAAGGCCTAGCAACTGACCCATAATCCAAAGGTCCTGGTGTCCATCACAGCCAATATTGGCCACAAAGTCAGCAACATCCATTGATTGATGGTGTTTAGGCTGGCTTACCATGGGTTGTGTGGTGACTAGTGTTGCAGTCATTGCAACCATCAAGTGAGATCTTTCCTGAAGTCCTCGAGCCGCTATGTGTACTTTATTGTATTTCCTTGCACAGTGAGCTTCATCGAAAAATGTCACATTGTATCTGCGACCGAAGAGGGTACTGGGGCCAGTTCATTCAAAGCGAGGGCTAGCCATTGGCTGCCCGTAGCTGTCCCTGCCACTGTCGATGAATACAGTGGTTGCATCATCATGTGCTGCCTGCCCAACATCAGTCATTTTGTATTCCAATAACCAACCTCAGAAGTCACTTACATTTGTCATGGCCAAAATGATGCATCATATCAGAGGTTATTAACATTTACTCCAAGCCATCGTCCACCACTGTGAATGCACAGTATATTTTCCCACGTAAGGAAGAACATCAAATGTTGCTTGCCTTAGATACCGCTGGATTTCACTCATCCACTGATGTTGTAAGTTAGGAGGACTTGTCAGATCATCAAGCCATTGCTGACCTTGCTCACTCCACGAGTCAATGGTGGCATCAGGGTCAGATTACGTCTGAAAAAAAGGCAGCCTCTTCTCCGGCAGGCCAGGTGTTCCCAAAGGTCATCCTCACTGCACTTGTCATATTCCTCTACTCCACTCTTCCAGTCACTCACATCAATATCCTCTGTGAAGTTTACTGCCACCTTATCACTGTCGAGCGGCACCATTGCAGCAAGTGTGGCCTCAATCAGAAGTTCAAGCTCCTTGACTTCCTGTTCAGTAGCCAGCTTGTCAAGCACATCCTGTAGAGATTTAGGTAGCCCTAAACAACCACCTTCAGTCATTGTGTACATGTCAGTCAGATACTGGTTACTAACTTGCTATTAATACTGCTTTGGTGGGATCTTTCTTGGCAGCAGCCAGCATTGCATTGACTTGCTCACAACATGCATCAAGGTTCTTGGCTGTCTCTTGGTCTTTGAACATGCTAAGAAGCATGACCAAGGTCTCCAGTTTCTTCATATAGGTGCAGATCCTGGCCATTGTGGGTTTTGCATTTGCGCTTGTGATGACTGCCCAAAGGTTAGCTCCTGCCTCAACTCACCAACCTGTGCAGCTTACCTAGCCATTGCTCTTCAACTTCCCTAGTCTTCTTGTTGATGCTGTTAGCCTGCCTTTTGATCACCTTTCTATACTTACGCCATGTTGATATCAGCACTGTACTGACAAACATCATGATGGGTGCTACAAGGAAGGATCCGTCAGTGAATGCATCGTCACCAAACAACACATCAGCCAATTTGATGGAGATGATCTGCTTCACCTGCGCAGCCTCCATCGTCGGGAACTAAGTACATGGCTATATCATATTATGAGATGGATGGATTGGCACATAACTTACATCATCTGCGGTCTTGCAATTCAACCTGGCCATGACATTGTGGGGCATGCAACCACTGTCTTCGAAAATGTCATTAACCAATTTGTTGATATTCCATTTGGCATATGAAGTCTTAACCCAGGTGTTCCACAAACAACAACCATCATAGTCATTATCTTGTTGTTTTATGGCATAGTGTTCAGCAGGTTCTTCAGCCATTTTACAGTTGTTGATGAAAGCTTTGACTGCCTGAGCCTTGCCCACAGTCCATCCAGTAACATCATGATATCTGGCCACAGCTGACACATCCTCACCATGGTTGTACACCCAGGGTTCGCCAAGAATGTGTGTCACAGACTGACACACCGGGTTGGACCACAGGAGTGCTGGATTGGCAATCCAGAGTTGGATCAGAGCAAAAGGGTATGAAATGGTTGGCATTTTGGGGGGTGGAAGCGACTGGACCTCAAGTGGGGCATCAGTAAGCTCTTTTATTCTGCCCTCCATGAGGGCATGCACTAGGACGAAAAGTCCAAAACCTGATAGGCTTGCCTTATGACTCAGACATATGTCACACCACTGAGTGTTAATGATGGTAATGCTACAATCTGTATACTTCATCAAACAGGAAAAAAACCAAGGGAAAACAATCTCTGTTCCTATATAAATGATACTTACGATTGCAATTTCTATATTGTGATTGAATGAGGGCAGAACCGTGTTATCAGTGAAATTGTTGAAAGAGTGGATGCCACACTATGACTATAGTGCAGTATCAATTATAATCTCCGCTCAAAAACTGTACACCAAGTAAGACTGACAGGGGAGGTGTATTTTATAGCAGCCTCCTCCAGATGGGCCAGGTCAAGGGGTCAGGTCGGGCCCAGCCCTCCAAGAAGACTTTGGATATATCTGGAGAGCGCATGTCTGCTGCTCTCACTTATCTTCATGAAAATGTTGCTGGCAAAGTAAATTATTCTGCCACCACTCAAAAATTTAATGTCAAGATGGACTCTCTGTGAAATCACTTTCTGGGAAAGCATAAATCTGCATTAGTTGCCCACTAGCAGCAATGAATACTCATGACATTCCAAGAAGATGTCCTGGTCGACTGGATGTGTTACCAACCACACCACATACAGAAACAAACTGAGTAAATAAACTGGAAAATAAATGCAGCCGTCCAGGCTCTAATAGTAGTTTGACTTCAATGACACAGTGTGACTTCAAGGACACAGTACAACTTCGAGGACACAGTGCAACTTCAAGGACACAGTACAACTTCAATGACACAGTATAACTTCAAGGACACAGTGTGACTTCAAGGACACAGTGTGACTTCAAGGACACAGTGTGACTTCAAGGACACAGTACAACTTCCAAGACTTCCACAACCTACCACTAAGTCGAGTATGTTGTCCACACTCTACATCTTACATAAATGTCCACTGCTCAATAGTGTATTGACTACTTACATAAACTATTTAAATCCTCGTTTGACCACATCACACTTATAACCCTTTCATCTCATCTCATCCCAAACTCAACCCATTAACTAGCTTCAAGTCCTAACTCCTTGCCCAAAACACCTCTGGCTTTATCTTAACATGGAAATTCCTCATTGAAATAATATGCCCCAGTCCAGCCAAATCAGCAAGAAGCCAAGGCTTCAGCACCCCAATCTGATTAATTCAGACTTAACCACCAATGAAAAGCAGCACAAGTGGCAAAGAAGATGGTTCACCAACCAGAAACACGATCCAGTCAGGGCCCAACAGCTGAAGGAAATTAACACCACCAAAAAACGAGAATGGCGAAAATGCCAGAAACAGGAAATTAAGAACAATCAACAAACCATCAATATAAATTCCAAAGGCAACGCTTCTTGAAAGCAGTGTCGTACTTCATCTTCTGAAGCTCCTTCCGGTCATGTGGTGCCATCCAACTCACCACCCAACAACATCCCCATCGATCCCATCCTCCTGAACCAGGAGCTCACAACCACTGTGACTCCCTGTCTAATGCATGATGTTGAGGTGATGACCAACACACCTGACCCTCTCATTGACCTGGTCTGCCTTCCAGATGACCAAGTCCCCCCCTCATCCACCTTATCTACATTCACTAACCTAAACTCCCGCGATCTGGTGGGTCCTATCATCAGCTCTCAAGTCCATGCAGAATCAGATACCGTCCAATGGTGCGATGGATCTACTACCGTGCTTCCCTGTATCATTAGGGACAGCATCAATATATGTCAAGATGACACCAATGCAGTATTGTTTTTTGCGTCACTTCCAGAATCACTCCCCACTACACCACAAAATGTTGTCCACTTACAGTATAGTGACTGGCACCTGAAAAGCCAACAGTTGTGTAATGAGATCTCTGCAGCGATTCGCGTCAATAAGGCCGTCATCATTTGGCAAGTCAGTGCACCTGAGCCTGCAATGCTCGATCTAGAATACCTCGAAGATCATGGTATGTCAGACCTCATGCATGTCGTGATACATGGTCAGTCTGTCAAAATTCATATTGTTTCTCACTCCATTTAATGCTGCTACACAGATGCCGAACAACACACAAAGGATTTTACATATCCCCACCAGGACACAACCCTTGCACAATTGGTGAGCAATATACACGACCCTAATAAGATATAATGCATACTAGATGTTGCATTTGGACAAGGTGGTCTCCTGTTATTTTTGAGGTGTGTATCATACCATTGTACACTGTTACAACTCTAAACCATCTATCCCTAGCAATCTTGACAGTGGCATCATTAACGGATGGAACCAAACCACTGTTGACTGTCCCATTGGTGAAAAAGTACACCCAGACAACTTCACCGTCCATTCATGGGCTTTGGTCCACAGGCCCGCTTATTGGACACCTCCCCACTACGACTCTGATGGTAGCATGACTTTTGTTCAAGTCGAAACTGGTGAGAAAAAATGGGGCCTATGGAGACCAATTGATGAGGACACGATTACTCGGACCAACCTCTCCAATATAGCCCTAACATTGCTAGATATTTACCAAAACCACGACAAGATCCAGGAGAATTGGCATGGAGAAATTGTCACTCTTTTGCCCGGTGATATGCTGTGAGTCCATCGTGACATTACATCAATTTATACTTATGTTTGCCAGCATACAACCGCCCGGACAGTTCTATGCGGTTTACACACCTGTCGCCTCATTCACCACTGGGGGCATTTCTACAACTATGAATTCATGCATTTAACGGAACTTTCACATTACATAGGCCACACACAAGGCAAAAACCTTACCAACCAAGTTCACAAACACTCCATTGAAACATTTCAATGAATGGTCATCAACTTACCATGCATATCGCATTGTGTCAGTAAGTTCATCTCTTACTCGCCTGATGTTACATGTTTGTAACATCATTTCCAGAGCTATACAGGAGGCCCCTTATGGCTCTTTGCATGATGGTCTTAGGTTGCAACAAATATGTAGCCACTGGCACTCAAAAACCGAAACTAAAAACAAACACTGCCAAACTAGCACACAATATTGGAAACACCATCATCAAATACTTTTGGATAGATTTGAAGGCAGCAACCAAGACATATTGCAAGAAGGAAACTGATGGCAGTAACAGCCAAATGCATCCAGGGCAACTCATCAGTAGGGAAGAACTACTGACTTGTTTAAAGCCATTTACAACACTGTAATGATACATTTATGTATATCACTTTAGACACCTTATGGATCCCCACTACTATACATATATTGTAACATTGGAATGGTGCCAGAGAGACAGAGGCATCAGACTCTAACCAAATACAATGGACAAGCAGATGGAATAGGGTGAGAACCAGCTACAGACATGCATGAAGTATATCTACTGAGTGCCTCGAGGCCCAGGCAAGACCCCTGGTACCCCTGGCAGACCCCTGGCCAAACCTAACTGATACAATGTTTACTTGACTTCTGTAACTTTCAGGACTCTGGACACTCTGATTTCAGTGACTTCCAGGACTCATGCTTGTTTAGCTAGTGCTCTGTAATCCTACGTAACATTTGCATAGATATGGCCATGGAGTTCAACCTCAGTATTGCATTGTACGAAGCCTCGCTAAGTACACATATCAAAGGGAGTTAAACGAGTTAGATATGATTCATACATCGACTTAGGTCCTAGGGCAACATCGTCTAGATCTGATATTTGGCTGGTCACCTTTCTCCACTTTAATCGGTGGCATTCACACATTTTCTAATCACTGTGTATATATATTTATAATATGGTGCTACTTGGAAACACTGTCAGGCTACGTTGAGCCCAGATGTAGTATTTACTATACATGGTCCAATTAGCATGAGAAGTTCAACAATGTTTGACATGCATGTAATGTCAACCTTGACATCGACAATATTCAACATTCGACACTTGTTGGCCACCTTTTTAAGACCTTTGCCTCATAATTCGAGGCAGAGGTCAGTCTCCCGGTTGGAAAGATACACACACTACGACTTCATGGTGCTGCATGTTGGATGTTGGCATCTATACTATCTCCTTCACTCAAGGCCATAATTTATCTTGGGCAGCATACCTGAATCACCTCCTGCCTCAAGACTGCGCTTACTAAGTCAGTTTATATAATATGCCCCTTATATTATCTATCGCCTGACATTAGTTGTCCTCTTTCTCTCTTCCTCCTCCTCCATCTGTTGCTATCCCCTCCCCACCCTTCCAATATGCCTGCCAATGCCCCCCACAATCTTCTCACCACACACTCATTAAACATTATGTTCTTGAAGGCTAAAGAAGGCAATGTAGACACATCAATGCTGGATTCCAAACAACTCCAAGCCCTTGGGCTGGCTGAGGGCCTTGACAATTTTTTCCTCACCAGTGATCCAGGTAAGCACAATCCATGTCTACATTCTCTGCCTAATGATTTCTAGGAACAGGCAAGATCTTCACCCTCTCAAAGATCATCAAGGTTCTATCCACACGCGTCAAACTGTGCCAATTAGGCATCACAGCGAGCACTGGAGCCACTGCAAATAGACTCCAGGGTGAGTCCTTCCTACCCTCCAGCTCCCTTTCTCACATTTTAAGGTCAAACGATCCATTCCTGGGCTGGTCTAACCAGCTCAGAGACATGTCCAGAATGAGCTCTCAAAAAGGTCCAAGACAGCACTGCCGCCTCAACGTGGTGGCTAGAATGCAAAGTATTGATCATTGACAAAGGTAAACCTCCTCCTATATTCCTCGAGGCATCATGACAAACAAATCATAGTTTCTATGATAACTGTCGTATTTCTGACACAATTAGATTTTATTGCATGAAACTTCCGCAAGTCTGAACTCGTCTTTGGAGGAATTTGTGTAGGAAACTTTCACCCTTTCCCAAACCCTCTAATGAAGCCGACAGGTGATAACTTCAGGCGATTTTCTCCAATTGCCACTGATATCCTCCCAAGGCAAACCTATCAAGTTTGCGTTCCAATCGCCGGTGTAGGACACCACCTTTAAGAACAACCATATTAGGCTAACTACTGTATATCACCAGAATGAACAAGGTAAGCTCATCCTAATATCAACTACCACCGACCCACATTCCATCTTATTAGGATTACTTCATATTCTCAAAAACATTAGAACAAATAATATCACATCCTGATCAAAAATACAGTTGGCCAAGCAACAAAGGCCAATCCCAGCCTCCTATTTGCCTCATCTGGAGACTGTTCGACTGTACTGTACTGTACTGTACTGTAAGGCTAGCCAACCAAGCTAATGAAGACAGGTTGGGTAGAATCAATGGTCAGGCAACGATATGCCCCGCGTTGGACCTAGCCCAATCTGTAGACCAAAAACGACTCTTATTGTCAGCACCTGTCGGCCTGTTCATCAAGCTCAAGGTTACAGTGCACGTCGTCCTATGCAAGAACATAGGTAGGGGTCTTTTCAGTGGCAGCATGGGCGGCTGTCTCGCATGCAGTCTCTAAAGGGCCTTCAAATTGTGGACCTCAATGTAGCATCGGCAAGCGTATTCCCCCAGTTTACTTCTATCACTAATCTATCTAATTTAAAGGTCAAAATGAATGCCATTGCTGCGAAGTGGATGACAGATAAGTTTGGTTCTGTGTAGACTTTTTTTTTTCAACACTCCTCGTACTTTGGTCGTCAGTGTGCATTAAGAGACTAGTAGCACTGCAATGGAAGATGTAATACTAGAGGACTCAAATACTTGACTTTGAATTTTTCATATAAAGTCTTGCAAGTCACCAAAGTCTCTGAACTCTCCAAAGTAACCAAGTTGCCACGTTTGACTTCAATCATACCAAACATCCCACAGCCTAGTGCTCTTCTATCCAAAGCACTTTGACATTTGTCAAATACAAACCTTTGTCCATTTTCCCAGCAATATTTTGCACAGTATTAATAATTTCTTTGTATACATGCAGCCCATACATCTACATCCCAATCAATTGCTTTGTGTCTGTTACTGTGCTTTCCATAAGTGTGACTTGTGAAAAAAGGCGTGTCAGAAATATGGTATAACCCATGGTAGTCTGACCTCAAGCTATAGTTGGACTTCGAGGACATAATCTGACTTCCAAGACTCTGAGGACATGACTTCCAAAACTTCGAGGACATAATTTGATTTCCAAGACTTTGAGGACATAATCCAAGGACATACTCCAACTTCCAAGACTCTGATGACATAACTTCCAAGACTTCGAGGACATAGCTTCACTTCTGTCACATTTGACTTCAACTCCCACAGCAGTGCTCTTCTATCCAAAGCATTTCGATGTTCATCAAATATGAACCTTTGCTTTATAATTTGAAGCAGATGTTGTGGCCAAAGTCTCTGTAGTCTCTAATGTATAATGTCTCAGAGGTCGCCAAAGTCTTAGAAGTCTCTGAAATAACCAACCATGACTTCTGTGAACTCACCAATTTCTGCCACATAGATTTTACACTGAGTCCTTGGCATATATGATATCTGACCCTCAAGGCCTCAAGCTTGGAATGGCATGATGAACACTTCATTACTTCCATTTTCGTTGTCAACATTTCAACGTCAACCCTTGATGCTTGTGGTGTGGGCGCTATCGTCCAAGTTCAGTTGGACTTCCAATAATGATACCTACTGTCCTCCCCATTCTTTGCACAGGATCACCAGTTTCATGCCCTACTTTCCTCATGTAATTCGTGAGGGACATAACATCAACAATAATACCAACCCGGCATCTGCGTCATGTCTTTCAATAACATCCAACCTAATCGCTGTGCTCGTATATCCACGCACACCTGACTTAGAAGAAGACCGCTTATTCCAATGTCTCACCTGTATGCTTGCATCAATTGCTGATCTCCTTTAATTGATGGATCTGTAGTCCGTGTAAGAGCACCAAATATGCAGTGCCGCATCTCTGGCCGAAGGACAAATGAAAACAGAAGACTCATAGCAACAAGTTCCATGGTGATGTGAGTGTTGTTTGGCAAGGCCAGAAATGTAGGACATCCTATAATGATTTGAAAGCATATACTCACTGTTTTCCAGTCACTGTATCCAGAACTTCTGAAGGGCAACTTCTTTGTCCATGCAGATCGCCTTCACACACTCACACTGACTCGCACCTTTTTGAGACCTTTATAGAAAAAAAAGTACACCCTGGGCCTACAGCCAAAGTTTCACCCTCCACCTACAGATCCCCCCTAGCTACAGATGTTGAAATGGAATGTGCTGATGATGATTACGGTAAGTGCTGTCACAATGCACCTCCTCATAACTTACATCCCTCTCAGAAACAGACATATTTGATGAGTGAGAGTCTGGCGACGGCATCAATGGCAATGCAACCGAAGATCATGACATTGTGAATGAACCATCCCATGGTCCAGGTTCCTCCAATGAGACACTACTTATGGACCCACATTCATTGTGCAACAGTACCTCTCCAGTCACCAAGCTCCCAGCCACTTCAATACACGCAGCTATTCAAGCATGTGCACACATCTCACTGGAAGTAACCTCCACACATGGGAAGATATTTTCCCTGACTCATTCATTCAAAGGGGATGCCCTACTCAATGTCAACCACTCTACTCCTATCACTGTAGCAAAGGTCAGCCAGATAGATGACGACCCCTTCAAACCCAATAGTGACTCAGATGGTGATGAATCTGACGAAGAAGAAACTGATGCACATGACAATCACGACATGATGGCACCCATGGACCTCAATTCACCTTCTGACCTCGCTGACCCCCTTTCATGCATTAACCAATGCAGCATTCACGTCGATCCCATATTCAATCTCACCATTTGCCTGGACTGTGCCATAGCCATCCTGTGGCACAAAATGTGGGGCCATCATCACAAGCAGGCATATCTTCTGTCCAGACACAACTTTGATATCACCCTTCAATGGTTAGAAGCTGATGCACCAAAGGACATTCCAAATAGTGCAGTATTCGCCATCAATGGCATGAAGATCATCCCAGATCTCGTCAAGTGTGCCATCATGAGCTGTACAAGCCACACACTCTTCAAAACCAAAAAACACTTTCACACCCATTGTGTACAGGAACACAAAAGTATTCTGTTGTCACGTCGTGTGCATAATAAAACCATCGGTCACCAGATTGGGACATTCAGAGGCGATATGCGCTATTTTGAAGTCGACCCGCTTTCTATTGAATCCAATACAGATGCTCTAAAAGACGTCCTGGCCTTTGTCAATGAATGCGGTTTGCACACAAAACATACTACTTACAAGTGCCCCATGAACCAGAGACCCAGGGTCCCCTTTTGGCTCAGATCAACTGGGAACATCATATCGAGAATGTAGACCTCAAAACCCTGAGAGAAACTGCGTCAATGCCTGATGGCAAGCCAGAGTTTCAGTACCTCATCAAGCTCACCCGACAATATTATAAGAACATCGCAGCCAACCTTGGTCGTCTGTCAACCCTTACTCTTCGCATGTTGTTGTCCACAAGTCCATCAGGTGAATTGGAGAAAGCGCCATTTCAATGGCTGCAGGAAGATCCAACCATCAAAAATTATGGGGCTTTTGTTGCCAAATTCATCATCTTCCTCATTCGTCATTTATGCCACCTGGTTGAAAACTTTGACGTGCCTTTACATCCACAACATACCACAAACCTGACAACGCTCCATATGCAATTGCAATCGGGGATCTCCAACCCTTCCCCCGCTGTCGACTTACTCTGGATTAACTCAATACACGAAGTTATGTTTTCCCTCCTCACCCATGTAAGCCCCCAGTTCTTGAAGAATGAGATGAAAGACCTCTTCATGCTGTTTCGGATCACCTATCACCTTTCCAACAATTTTGGAAATACAAATAACGTATCCCAAGTACCGCCCACTATCAGTGAGGCCCAGTGGTGCTTCTGGGCGATGGCTGCTGCAGAGATCTATATGAAAATAGTGCAATTTAATGACAACTCATTTGAGTATGTGTTCACCACATCCACACATTATATCCCTTACTTACCTTCTTTCTCTCAGGACATATTGTACCCTCATCCACGATTATCTTGTTTATGGCAATCAGACACTGTTCACCTGTCTCCAACAAAAGATGTCATTTCTGTCAGCCCTATCTTACACAGAGCCTGGACTTCCCAGGTTCAGGTGGAACCCCAAGATGACTGTTCTGTCCATTGACAGATTTGCACTTCCGCTCAAAAAATTCAAAGCTTCCGTTGAATCATCAATTGTTGATATGAAGGAGATGATGGACTCCTTATTCCGCGGTTGTGAATGGCAGGACATCCTGGAATACATCGACACCCACACAGATCCTACTGACTCAGATAAGTGGTTCCTCGACAGACCCCAGCAATTAGATCAAAACACATCAATATTCACCTTTCAGGAGAACAGGTTTGATCAATATAAACATCGTCTTCTCGACCACCTTGTTAAACACCCCTCATTCTTTTCCAAAATACAAGGTGTTCACAAACCCCAACGAGGTATCACAGTCTGATCATGTTCACCTTCTCCTCATCGTGGCCCACCCACAAACCGGTGCTGTGAGTGCCTATTATCATTATTGCCAGTCATAAACTTATTTTTTTTACATACATAGCTCTTGATTCAGGCCACTCTTCACATCCTACATGTGCATCTTGCATGAACATATCTGCTGCGCCACCTTCGATTCCTGGCACTTTGTTGCTCCAAATGGGATTTTTACAATTCCTGCCATCTTCTACCATGACAACCATCACTGGGTTCAACAGGATAGGATCCCATCCTGCCCACAATGCAACCATCCGGTTCATCCTAGATCGAACCAACTGCCTTGCTCAGTATGATGAGCTCAATCCACTTTCCCTGTTGGTGCATAGCGATCCTCAAAACCACATTCTCAACATCGCATGTTACCCTCCATACCACCTCCTCCATGTTATCTCTCGTGGTAGGTTAATTGTATGCAAGAGGACTGAGATCAGACTGCATCTATGGAGAGTGCAATATCCTGAAGTCCTGCTATGGTTTTTCACAATTCATTGTCTCTCCCATGGACTAGATTGGTGGGTCTTTGCCAACCCCCAGCACCTCGTTGGCCCACTGCATACCCTCTCCAGTCCACATCCCATCTATTTGGACCAAAAATATCACCTACTCAAAAGGGGCAATGGAGAGTTTGAGCGGTATCACGACAGCACCAGGGACATGCTTCAACTTCCATTCAGCTGCCGTTTCTGTGGGATGGGCAGTCTTCTGTGGTGACTTGCATTGCAATTTGGACCAGACAATCCAATTTTGGCTGCCCTGTCTGGCCCTTCAAGTGATGCTTCTATGCACTCGAATGTCGAGTGCATCGGCACTGATATTGACAACACGGTAACAGAGGCTCACATAAATATCCTGTTAGGCCTGTCCAAGATTGACAGCTTTATCAATACACCCTCAGGTTCTACTGCGACTGGTGAAGGTGATGGCATAGTGGAACGGCAAGGACCAAGCAGTAATGGGCATGATCATCCTAGTCCTGCAGCTGGTCCTGGTCCTGGTGGAGCATGCAACAATGATGGTAAGATTATTTTTCAAGCTACTTATTCATATCTCTGTTTGATCATGGGTACAAATTTTCAGAATTGAGTGGTGGTGTTCAGTCTACCAACAGCCATCAGGATAGCAGAACTCATAAAAATGGCAGCAAACTAGCATGCAAGAACCATGGTATGAGATTATTTGATTCACATCTCTACTTGATCATAGGTGCGAATTTTCAGAAACAGGTGGCAACATCCAATCTACCAATGGCCATCTGGATGACAGTGGAACTCAACAAAACAGCAATGAAGGACCTGCTCAACATTTGGACTTGCAACCCACTGGCAAATGTGCACGAAAAGCACCAACACACGGCAAGGCAAGAGCTCCAAAGTGTGGCCACCATTGACTTTCAATACTCAAGCTTGCATCGACATTCAACAATGTTCATATCAAATTGCCTGATTTCTGACTGCTTACCAGGACTTTCACTTGCAAACTTTCCTTGATCATGACCTCACATTGACAGTACTGCCAATTTTCATGTCTGGCATGCATTTGAATATTCACATTCTGTCCTCGTTACTTACATTTTCCATTCACATTCCATTTGGACTTGTAGTCGCCAAGCAGTGTACTGTACTAATTCAATTGATGTGCTTTTAATTGCAATGAATGGAACACATGCAAGTCAGTGAAATGTTTACAACCATTGAGCTCTCATACATTGGCTGCAAGCCATACATTAGTCTACAAGAAGGTACATACTTAGCAATCTTTGTAGCAACATCCATTGAACCTCACTGCATGTACAGGTGTGTATCACGCCTCACAAGTCTTGCAGTAGTTTGTATGACATGTTGTGCTTGCACACCTTGTACTGCCTGTCAGTGGCCTTGTAAGTATCCAGATGTTTTGCTGATGATGTACTCTCTGAGAAGACAGCACTTGACTAGAATTTGTTCAACATGTTGGGGAAAGGAATATTATGTAATCAAAAAAGCCAAACCTTACCTAGCAAGAGTTGACTATTGATTTTACAAATTTACTGATACATTTCATCAATGTTGCTAATGTTTGAGGGAAATTCATTTCCTTGTGACACATACTATGTAATAGTGGCGCTGGAAAGTGCCAGTCCCTGACTCCAAGAAATGACAATGTATAACAGCAGCAACAGTATATTAAAATATGACAGTCGAGTATGTACAACCATCAGGCACTTCACAGGTCAAATGTAGCACTAGACAATTAGACAATACTTGAGTCCACTCCTCATCAGTCTCCAGCTCCATGCCAAATATGTTGCGACCCTTTGCTGGCACCTTCGAAGTCTTAGCAGGTGGCTGGCCTTGGAGCTTGTTGGTGGCTTTCCTTTTTCCTTTTGAATTGTGGAGAGCTTGCTTCGTGTACTCTGGGTAAGAAGACCAATGAGGATCATCTTTTAGTCTGGACGTGATGCATGAGGCAGCAGTTGGGAGGGGAGTGCCTTGCTGAGCAGCTGCTTGATAAGTCTTAAAGCGATTGAACACACTACAATGTGCATACATAGCAACCTCAAAATGAACACGAATGAAAGTTATTAAGATGTCATCCATGTAGATGGAGACCTATCCCATCAAAAATCACAGCGACAAATTGATGAAAGGGACCACATATGAGACACAAACTGTCACAGTGGGAGGAGAGTGACAGTTGCAACCAACGGCTGAAATTCTCGGCTGTTGCATAAACAGATTCATTGTATTGCAGGTAGTACAAAGGGTATTTTTGTATATTGTGAAGAATATTATGAGGTGGGCAGTCTGTAGCATTGAGAACATGAGGATGTGTACTGGGTTGTTTCAAGAGAAACATGGACATTGCAATATAACTGAATACAAAGGTGGTCAATTCAGGAAAACAAGTACGCCAAGATCAAAGGAAAAGATGTACACAATTTTCTTCGAGACAAGTCAGACCTATCAGACAACAGACTATATGGAACTGAATGCACCAATTTTAATGGTTATCACACACATTCAAATTCATTAGTCATCCCATCAACTGTACAGTTTTAACCCAAACATTCTCACACAATATGTTCCCATGCATCAGTGTATAGGTGCCTGTACATTTGGATCCTACAAAACCCTCTCCCACTAATTGTGGGAGTCAGGGATAAACATATGTAGTGTGTCATAAAACGGAGGCTAGGGATTATCCAGAAAGACCTTCAGTAAGATCCTGGGTATTCCCTCATTGCTGCCATGATCTGGATCAAGTCATATCACATTCACCTAGTTGAACAGGATCCAGAGTTTGCTACTGTTGACTGTCCTTATAAACAGTACTGCGACTCAGTCGTATCTCTCAGGTTACCTGAGTCAGTCTTGATGCTCATCATTTGTACAAGATCATGGATGGCTCCACACTCTGCTGACAGGTAAGCTCCTGAGTGCAAGCCCACTATGTGACACATTTTCTGATGCCCGGGCGCTCCAGTTCATCAGTAGCACCAACGACTTGGATGACTATGATGTTCTAGATGATGGATTGCTGTCTAATGCGATAGATGAAAGCACTCCATTTAATCTTGATGATGTTCCTTTGGCTGTAGAGTCTGACAATCCTGTGCCACAGGAAGAGGTGTTTCACAGAATGTTCATTGCCCATGAAGGCCAGGAGACAACTGGCCATACTTGAGAACAGACTCCTGTTTGTACCCTACCTCTGTCAGCCTTCAAGAAGGTTTTTCGCAGGAAGGACAAGGCCACCACAGCAAATTTATTGCTGTGTCACACTAATCTCTGCATCAATCCTCATCTAACATTTGCTCCTGAACACTCCATGCTGTTGTGGGATGCATCCAAGCATTTCCTTGACTTTGTCCTCGTCATATCAGGTGCAATTGGTTTGCACACATTCCTCCTGAACACTATTTCCGACCACACCTGTTCCATCTCTTTGGATTTCCACCTCTAAAACAAACAATTCAAGCCCAAGTTCAGTAAGCTCAGGTTTGATCCTACGGGCTCAATGATGGCAATCGGAACTGGTGGTTCTTGCAAGTTGTGGCTTGCATTTTGTCCCTTGACACACATCAAGGATCTTTCTCTTGCTGACGAGACCCCCTTGCTAAATGCCATGAAACATGGTGAGACCTGTCTGTCATCCGTCACTATCGCATGGTAGTGATGTTTATTGCCTTGGTGTTGGTGCAAATATCATTCCTGCCTATTCACATCATGCATACATATAGAACCGATGAGGATTTTACACAGTGGAGAGTCAAGGATGTCACTAACCTGTAGTAAGTCTCCAGTGCGACCCATCCTTGCTATGATATCCAATGGCTTATTGAGGGTTTCCCTTCCAGCAATCAACTGACCATCAACCTCCACTTGGAGGACTTGAAGGCCCTCCACACATACATTGTGTCAGATTGGGATGAATGGGTTCACAATGCACCAGTGTCTTGGAAGGACGATGGTTGGCTCCAATCTCATGCACCTCTATCTGTAGCCTGTAGGTATGGACAACACCAAGCAATCGTGAGCTTAAACCCGACCGCTCAATCTGTGGAAGTGGCAAATTGGCCAGTGGAGCAAGAATATTCCAATATCCATTACATGTCGATGGCCATTGCCACTGACCTTACATGCATACTGTCCTTCCTATATTATGACCTGCCCCCTGACTTGGCAACCACCACCATCACAATCAACTGTAAACCAGTCTCTCAATGGGAGAAAATCCCTGAGGAGCAGTTGCTGGATGCTCACAACATCATATATGATTCACCAAACTCTTCCTTCTGGCAGCTGGTGAATTTGGAGGACCTTCCTCTCTGAGATCCTGATACAGAAAGAAAATAACATCTACGATGAAGACAGCTGTCAAATTCCCCACTTTGATGGTCTCTGCAGCCCCGATGTCAAGCCTTGTGGCATTCTTATCAACCTCGAGACCATCACCAAGTTGTTTTCTGCAATCATCACCGAAGATGATGACTTGGCCTTCAATCCTGATATCATCATGGACAATGACAATCTTGACATACAGCCTGTATAACTTCGTGAATATAGATACAGAGACAGCCAGCCTGATACAAACAACGGGGGGGTTATACACGATGTTGGGTATAAACCATGATGTTACTGCCAATGTTCAACAAAACTCATAAGTGCATCGTCAATGCAAATCACTCCTCTGAAATTGAAGCTGAGATCTGAAATCACGCCTGTAAATAAATATTAAAGAGTGTCAACACCGCTAGATTAAAACAGACTCACCCTCCATCTTGTCAACCTTACACTCCTCACAACATGCACATATCTGCCTCATACTTTGTGCCAAGATGATTGAGCACAGCTGCACAGGCGGTGAAGTCCACAACTCGTAGAACATGATGTATCGGGTGAAATGCTCGTCTTGACAGCGGATGGAAGCTGAGTGCTTATGATGGCCTCAAAAATGTTGTGCTGGTGCTTTGTCCTGTTAGAAAGCAGTGTACGTATTGAGCGTGTAATGGAAGCTTACCACAAGTCGATCTCCTTCTCTCTTTAGGGCACCAACACTGGATGAAAAAAGACTATGTGCCATCTACTTAAAATTGGAAGGGTTGTGATATTTCAGCGCGTCAGAAGAAATGTTTAGACTGACACAAAACTTGCCTGATAACAGTGGTGAAACAGCTGAACAATCGTCATTGCGCGTAAGAACAATGTTCAGACTTACACAAGAAAGACTTGCCTGGTTGCGCTGAATGACTCTTGAGAATGTTGAGATGATCACCCGATTACAGTGAGGGAAACTGAATGAGCATTGTGAGATTCAGCACGTAAACCTGGAAAATGTCAAGACTTACACAAAGAAAGATCATCATGGGATTGAGCACACAAGAAGAACATTCAGACTTGTGCAAGAAAGATTGTCTGAGAGCGAGAGCTGACAAGTGTCTGCTTCCACTAAGCTCAAGATAACAGCAGTTGTGGATGTAATCAACCACAACTTCGACTTTGAATGTGAAAGGTAAATGCATGTTGGTCCCCAAGCAAGTGGCCTTTGGAGAAGAAGGAAGGGTGGAAGTGGGTGGAAGTGACAACAGCTTGATGTACATATTCGACATGTTGTGAATGTAGTCGAAGAGGTCGCCATTTGAGCAAAGTTCACTGATAATCATGATGGGTGTCTCGTGCGTGTTCTTTGGTATGCTGACACCAAGCTGTAAAGCATAGCATAAACCATGACTGCAACATTGTCTCGACGGAGATGGTTACGAAGCAAAATATATTTGGATGATCAAAACCGATCCTTGAAGCCCTCACTTCTAATCTTCTCCAGTTTCATGAGCTTATTGGGCAGAATTTCTCAATCTTCTAAACCCAGGCATTCGAGATCCAATTCTAGCTCTGACTCTGACTGAGTTGCCCGGCAAAGGAGGAGTGCATGGTTCGTCTTGATGGATTCAGTGGGAGTGCAAGAGGACTAGGAGGGGGGTTGTTTTGGCTGCAGCTCTTGGTCTTTCTCCGGCCATCAGCACAGTGATGAATGGCTGATGACGGACGAACGGTACCAGTGGAGGAGAGCGAGGAGAACTCGCTTGTGTGTTGATCTTGCTACTGAAGGAGTGAGCGCACGAGTTGAGGCTTGGTGCCAGCAACATCCAGATCCCAAGTCTCGCACATCTGGACAAGGTTATGGCTTCCATATGGAGAAGGGTCTTCTTGGTGGCCACAGCGAAATAGACTGCAAGATGTGTGTTAGCAAAATAAGAAATCAGGAAAAAAAAACCCCAACAGTCATCGCTGTCTATGGCTTCATGAATCTCCTCAGCGTCCTCAATCTCTTCAACTCCTCTTCTGAACCAATAGGAATGTCAAGATTTTGGCTCACATCCCGGATGTTGTATTTCATCAAAAAGATACTGACGGGATGGTAACAGTCGCAGGTCGGGCTGTCTGAAGATGATCCAAAGGTCTCATCATTCAGTTCATCACCACCCTCAAGGAGGGCATCTCCTAGCCTGTCATAGTTCTTTTCACCCTAGGTGTAGACTGCAAGGTCCTCAGGTTTCAAATTGCTTCTTTCAAACCCAAAGAAAGACATAAGAAAGAGAGGAGAGCTCTCAGCGAGCTGATGAGTCTGATTGTGAAAGTTGGAATCAAATCTTCCCCAACAAACACAACCATACACAAATCCTGTCATTAATCTCACTCCAAGATTTAGTAACAGACTCAAACCTAAAAACACGATGTAAAATTTGATTGATGTGCTGAAGAGGGTGCACCCACCCTTCCAGCCCGCAATAAGTCAGCCTACCAAAGCCTGGAACATCACAGGCACCAATCTCGCCACTGGCTTTATCTGCCTCTGAGGCACAGAAGGTGTCCAGCTCATCGTCCAGGTTGATCCTGCAGAACGGTGCAACATCATACAATATCTGCGTGACAACAATATTGGGCATTTCAACCAACTTTCCAGGGAGTCCTCGGATTGTGTCAGCATCATATGGTGTTTTGTATGATGAAACGATGGATCAGTGACACCAGTTGCACTCACAGATTGGCCTTTGTTAGGCCCACCATCAGGATCCAATCTCAGCTTGTAGACGCATATTGGCTGTTCATCTGTGCTCTGTTCACTGAGAAAATATTCATTTCCTCCATCTGCTGGCGTCTTTGGCATAATTGCATCATCATAGCACTTGGAGTGTCACTGTCACCGTTGTCATTGAAATCACTGCAAGCTGGTTTTGACACAGTTTCAACCCTGGCGACGATCGTAGTTCCTTCAGGAGATGAGGCAGTGCCAAGTGTCGGTTCCATGGAGATCGCCTGATTACAGTGAGGAAAACAGCTGAATGAGCATTGCGAGAGTCAGTGCACAAGAAAGGAAAGTTCATCTAGCTGAACTTGAGTGTGAGAGATAAATGGAAATGAGTCAGGAATCAACTTACTTTGTACCAAAAGAACAAGTGTATGGACTGCTAGCGAATATTGGTTCACGAGTAGGCCAACGTAGGGAAGTGGGGTAAAGACTTGATTCAATGGTCATCCGACTTCTGCATAGAGTTAGAAATGGGAAATTGTCAAAGGGGCGGGGCACTCACCGATGTGACTGGTACGGAAGTCTGGGGTTGATTACAAAGAAAGGCAGATCGTGACTTAGACCAGGTGAGCATTCACTTGGCATGCAGGGCTGCTCAAAGTCCAGCTAAAAATGCTTCAACACCAGGAGGTATTATAGAGCCAGTACTTATGACAATGTGGGTGAGTGAGCCTGAGGGGGGAGCATGAAACTGACATAATGAGCACGATCGTAGTACTCACAGTCAATTATGAGTGGGTTTGTTTGGGATGAAGCCTTATCTATCCATTCACATGTGTTACTACCTTCTCTCTTGCTGCATGTTGGCCATCCAAGTGCACAGTACATATTCATGTGCTATGATTGAGTTATGGGTGAGCGATTTGTGGGCAATGAGTGGGCAATGAGTGGGCAATTTATTTAATCTGTAGACAAAGATTGAAGTTTCATCATCACATTTTGTCATGGGTGTAAACTTCAAATTTCCAGAGGCGTCTAATTGGCACACACAACTTGAAATATTAGCAATCATATGCTCATATCCCAAACTACTAGTTTTGTCCGCCGTGTTATGCAAGAATTAAACTTCAAATTTAAGCACATACACAAAATATGATTATATTTCTATCTGTCATTGACATATAGTCTGTGGGAATATGGTTGCAGATACTTGATATTTCAGATTAATACACATAAAACACCACCAAATTTTGAAGTTGTGTACCGATCTTTATGTTAGTTTAAATTTCAAATATTTTCTTCGCATTTTGTACAACATATAAACCTCTCCTAAATATCAATAACCCCGATGTGTAAGTGTTATGTAATATAATGGGACGTTCACGTAAACTTCCAGTCCAGCGACTATACGGGTCTTCCACCCTAACTAATAATTGAGATATGAATGATGTCTTGGCGTGTAAAGAATTTTGATATTTTATTTGATGAGTTTGTCACCCGACCATAGTCTCAGACAGTGGTCTGCAGAGCTGAGGGGTAAATACAGGTCTTATTAAAGATATTTGGCGACTACTTCAATGACTTCCAAGACATGTAGAGACTATTACGACTTCTAAGACATATAGATTTGTTCAGCAACTATTTCAGCGACTTCCAAGACATCAATTTGGAAAGGAAACTCAAACAACAAATCAACATTCTTTGATCCAAATTCATATATTGTGCGAGTATTGTCCTTGAAGTCCACAATCAAATCAGTTTACAAGAAGTAAAAGTATATTCTGTTGCAATATATATGCTATGTATGTGGATCCAACTGATCGATATCATAGCACAAAAATTCTGCTTGCGCCTCAGTGATCACCTTTACAGTATCTTTGGAGGGAGCTGAGGCCATATGTTGCCAAAGTCTCAATGTCCATTGACTACAGGTAGCAAATGCACACGAATCCTTATTTTTTATCGTGGTAATGTGCCTCATAAACCAGGTCTCTAGACTTGGGGTCCACTCTCCTTCCCACTGCATGTGCTTTTCAAAGAGATCCGTGGGAGGCTATAAGGAATAGTTGTCATCCGTCACACGTCTCAGACATACACCATCAATCCGCCTTTTGCATCCATCAGGACCAACAGGCACATGCTGATGGTTGATTCTGATGACAACAAGGTTGAAATTGTCGGTGTCAAGATGGTGAAATGCGCTTGTTTGCGCTGATACTGTAATAATCATGTATGCTACATTTGAAATTCGAACAAACCATCTGAGGCATGACCCCGTAGTCGAGTGGCAATCATATTGAACATGTTCGAATGCCAAATGTCACCATGTGAAACATAGGGTGTTTGTTGGCTTAGGTCCTCGATTCTCTAGTTCCTGACCCCACATTAGGGGAGTTCAAAGCTGGATTTCGAGGCCGATTTGGGTGCGATTTGGATGTGGATTTGGACACTCAAAAACATCGAAATCTGATTTCAGCTTTGACATCCCTCGATTTCAACCTGATTTCGACAGATTTGACACCAACCGTTTTTGCTCTGCCATGTCGGAGTTTGAATTATCGTAACACAATGGTTAGCAGAGGATACTTGAAAACTTTTCGAAAACACCATGCCCTTTCAAACTGAGCACCAGCAGGCTACTGAATCAGTGCTCGAGATGTACATCACAACTCTTCTGGCAGAATCCCACATTCTTGTTGATCCCATGTCTTCTTCTAGTTCTGGTTCTTCTGATTCAAGCTCCAATGACTCCTCTGGCAAATCAGACAGTGACCTGCCTACTACCAGCAAAGTTTTGCTTGGTGTAGTAGGCACATTATACTCCTGGAGATACCTTGTTGACAGGGAGCCAATAGTCAAGAGTGGTGAAAATTTGCAGCTTCTCCTTATGGAGTGGAAATTTAGTCACCCCGAAATTTTCAGAGCATATGTTCGGGTAACCCCTGACTGCTTTGATGTGCTCGTCTCTGCTCTACAAGATGACCCAGTGTTCCATAACCAGTCTAACTTGCCACAGATGCCTGTTACTGCACAGGTAGCCATTGCTTTATACCATTTTGGTCACTATGGTAGTGCAATCAGCACGAAACTGGTGGCTTTGTGGGCTGGTGTTGGTTATGGGACTGTTCGCTTCATCACGCAACGTGTCATGAAGGTCATCTGTAGTGATCGCTTTTGCCGCTCTGCTCTATACTGGCCGACATTAGATGAAAAAGAGGAGGCCAAGAGATGGGTGGAAGAGAACTCTTGCCCCGTGTGGTGGGATGGTTGGCTGATGGTTGATGGCACATTGGTTCCATTATACACTCGACCTGCTTTTTATGGGAATACCTGGTATGACCAAAAGTCAAATTACTCTCTCAATGTGCAGGTATGTGTATTTAAATTTTTTGCTGTCTTGTCTGATGTTGGTTAGATTGTGTCAACCCCAGATTTGCGCATCATTGATTATTCAGTTGGTCTCCCTGGTAGCCAGCACGATGCAACTGCCTTCTCAGAAACACGTGTGTGTAAGGAGCATGATGTGTTGCTTGATGAAGGAGAGTGGATTTTTGCTGACACAGCATACCCACTCCATTCTTGGTGCCAGGCACCATATAAAAAGTGAGTGGTCAGTGACCTGTAAAAAATTGATCTCTTGTTGATGTTGCAACTTAGGCCTGAGAGTGACATTGAGGAAAATTCCACCTTCAACTACCATGTCTCAAAAATTCACATTCATTCAGAGCATGCCATGGGTTACCTCAAGGGCACATGGGAATCACTTCATGGCCTCTGTGTTCGCCTTGATAATGAGGCCCATGTTCAATATGCATCATTATGGATCATCACATGCATTCACCTTCATGCATTCACCTTGGGACATCAAAACGGGGTCAATGTTTCACAAGACCAATTTTTCCGACGTGGTCTACAGATCTTGGCAGAGGAGGCCCAACGGGATGCTGAACTACAAGAGGTCATCGAGCAAAGGGCAAATGTAGAGGAGGAAGGGAGAGCAGAATCTCGAGATATCACACTATTAGAAGGTAAACTGAAGCAAGAAGAGTTGAAGAAGAGCTTATTCGAGTATATATACAGCCAGCAATGAACAGTAACTTAGTAGGAGTCCTCTCAATGAAGCAGGGGGTGAATGGGAATATGAATACCAGCCTGAATCCTCTCCAGCTCAATCTGCTTCTCGATCATCACCAGTTCATGTGCTCGCTGAGCAGCAGCTTGCTCCACTCACATACGCTCGACAGCAAGAGCAGTGTCAAAAGCAGACCTACACTTGATTTCCTCACGAGCAGTACGTTCCTTGGCATTAGTCTCATTCATGAGTAGATGAGCATCACGCTCAGCATCAGCAACCTCTCGGGCCATGTCATGTACAGATTTATGTTTCTTCGATGCTGATTTGGTGTGGGTAGGAGTATCCTGAGCACGATGCTTGGACGGAAGGGTGATCATATACTTGATAGGAGTCGCAGGAATATTTGATGGCCAGGAGGCAAGGGGACTTTGAAGGGGATCATCGTCATCATCGAAAATCGACGGAGTGTGCTTGAACTAGACCCAAATTAGATTTGTCAATGGTTATCTAGCTCATGTACCTCATCCTCGAGTGTATCTTGAGAGTTGTGGTCCAAGACACCGAGATCGATGACAGACTTGCTGTTTGATACAGCCTTTCGGCTGACAACAGGGCTCAAGCCCATGAGTTGATGCATGCGACAGTACCAGGGAAATTTATTTTTGATTACATCTACAAGTCGAAAAACATGAGGTCTACCCATGCACACATTATATTATGATCTTACCATAGACATTCGCAGCTGGGCTGCCATCAATTAGCTCATTTTCCCGTCCCGAAACAATGAGACCATGTCCTGTTTCACCCAATTGAGTACAGATATCAGCATATGAGCTTCGTAACCTGTAGGAGAGGTGTAGTATTGATAAGCTGTCAGTGATTCGAATACATACGAGCCAATTCAATTTTTGACGACACCTTGAAGGACTTTGATGTCGTCAAAAGTCCACTGCATGCCAGCCACATAGTTGATAAACAGAGCAATAGCAATGTCAGCACAGTGCTTCAAGGTGTTCTTGCCTTTTCCTGTTGCCATGGCAGAGCCAGAAGTGCCCTTGTCAAAACCAAAGACAGCCTTCCACAGTTCCGAGTCTTCGATCAATGTGAGTAGTTGATCTGTGAGGTGGTGATTTTCTGGTTTTGACCAACTAAAACACATGAGCAGCAAGCATGAGCATGACAGTATACTCATGGAATCATGACACAAGGCTTTTTCACATCACCTGTCTCGTCCGCATCAGTAAGATTTTCTTTGTCGGAATCGAAGTATGCAGGTGCAGCTAGCGTGGGAGTGGCCTTCTTCTTGCGGGCCTTCAGAACAACAGATTTTGCAGGTGTTTGTGATGTCGTCTGTTTGTGTTTTGTCATGGCTCAGGGCAAGTGATCTATAGACTATAGGCAGTAAATGAGGATCAAGTCGCATCGTACAGTAAACAAGACCGTCGCGTGTAAGTCACGTTGTGCATATTTCAGAGTCTGACTCACCTTGCCAAGTGTTGCTGTTTGACCAGCTGAAATCCAATCCCAAATCCACCCCAAATCCACAAAGCTGATTTTATTTTCAAAAAATGAAATCCACGTCCAAATCTACATCCAAATTGGCCTCGAAATCCAGCTTTGAACTCCCCTATTAGTGGAATACTTTGTTAAACACAAAAATCACCCTCTCTATTTTTCTCTGCGCAGATTGATCTGATTAATTCCCTGGGTATCAAACATTCCATCATTGATATTTAGGCCAGGAAGGTGTCTATCATATGGCATGTGGTGTACCAGTACAACTACTACAATGTATCATACCAAATGTACTGCAATGAAAAACATTTATGCAGAAAGGACATGCAAGAAGAGGGTTGGAGGGTTAGTGGATTATGGGACTCTCTGTTGGATGCGCATAGAACGACAAGGACCTGCGGATGATTGGGTGTCATCAGGTGGAGGATGACCCAATCTCAATGATGATGCCATGAGCACCACAATTGCTTCAGGTGCATCTGGGAGGAGCTGAGAGATCCAAATTTCCAGTAGCACCATGAGCGCTGTATGAGTGACACCAATCATCTTACTACTCACTACTACTAGAATTAAATGATGCCACTCCTGTATGATGCCATTGAATGTTTGGAAGAATTGTGTTGTTTTATCTATCAATGATGTGTCCTTGATGGGTGCGAGCACATATGCTTGCTTTATTGTCCAGATCTCACAGCCCAGTTTCTCAAAGTACTCAACCCACATGGGCCTCCTATCCCCATCTTTCATCACACCGTGTGGCCCATCAAAGGTGGTCGCAAATTCGACAAAAATGTAACACAATGACTCCAGGTCATCACTTCCTGTGTGTGGGCTGTTCCAGCAACATCCTTGAGAAGATGGATTGACATATAGGGCCTAGTACCCTTCAGACAATGTGCTCAGTCATGTGCCATGCTGCGAAAATTCTAAGCTTCACTTACCATGCCCTCTGAAGGAACACTATTGGTGCCTGGAGCAATAATCCGGGCATGATCAAAGTCAATAAAATACCCTTGTCCATTATGGATGATGAAATTATTTGGGCTCAAGTCTCCATGGAGGATGTTCTTTTGGAGCATTAATTCATGAGCTAAACACTGATGGTCAGTCTCAGGCTTCAATTTCAATGCGCTTGAGACTCACCCCTGACAAAGTTGTGGAAGGCTCTCAATAGCTCAGGCTTTGAGGAGTAGGACAGAAGTGGATCTTCACAGGGGCTCAAAAGAAGATGGTGGTGGAATCTGCAAATGAATGCAGAGCTATGTATGCCATGGGAAGCTCGAATACATTGCATGCAGTCTGGCTTTCCATCATAGAGGACATCCCAATTGGCTATAAGCCTGACTACATTCAGGACTTCCTCAACAAGCCTAAGGACCCTTGCCTCATGGTTTTTCCTGTCCTCAGCGACCCAACAGTCTTTGAGTGCATACTCCAACCCATTCGAGTCCTGAACATGGTAGCAAATGGTGCCACGAGAAAAGAAACCTTGGCTTCACCAAAGCATGCCCATGATTGATAGATGGGCCCCATCATGGTTCTCTATCCAACCTATTGCATTCTCCCTCAGATTGGGATGTGCATCCTTGCAGACAGGATCACACATGTGCATTGTGGGATCATATCTGAGGATGTTGGTGTGTGTGAGTGTCAAGGTGTTCAAAACCTCAAGAAGATGCACAGACTTTGTAGTGATGGAGGTGGGGCGTGAAATGACAAGACCTGAGTAATCAAAGTAGTGAAGATGAAGCTTGTCATAGGCAATACTGAAAATCATGATGAACTGGCGCCAGGGTTGCTCTCACATTAACAGATATCCTTTAGTGGCACTACCCAAATATGTACAAAGGTATAATTGAGGTCAGTTTGCTTTCTGTGTGCTCCATGCATGTGATGATGTTGCACCATCGCAATGAGGGGTTATGTTATATTCTGTGCACAAATCAGTGCTTCTCTTAATCCTAACCCTATAATCAGTATTCAGTTCCTATCTAATCTGCCCCTATTCCAATCCCTCAAACCCCCAGATCCTCCTGAAGACCAGTACTGCTTCCACTGGAACCAATGTACATTGTACCACTCCCCTTTACCCCTCAATACCTCCATACTCTGCCTCACCCATCTCCGGTTATTCAGTCCTATAGATCATCTAATCTCCATCCACTCTGGCTCTATCTAATCTCCATACTCTGCCAGACATACAGGTCTCCACCCATCACATGCATCATCTGCCTCTGCAACCCCTATCTTACAATCATTACCATTTCCAGCTCTCCCTTCATTATTCCATACAATTACACTCAGGCTGTGCCTCCACTTCTGGTCCTCTTCACTTTAGTCTCCTGCCCTGATTCACAAAGTTCCGCCCACTTCTAAATATAGGAAACCCCTATCCCTCCAGTTATCGGTTATGTATATTCCATCTTATTCATCTGATCCGTTTTCCGTTCATATCCAAGTTCATTTTGATTGTTCCGTTCTGTCTATTATCTAACTTCCCATATGTCATGTACATAGCCCTTCCACTCTTCCATGTGCTCCACTCCTAGCTCTGGTCCTTTCCTTACTCATCCTGACACTGCTTACTTACAGTATATAAACTCTCTGTAAAACTTAGTAGATCTTCAGTTCAAATATTATTGTACCCTATGGGTCATATTTCCCTCTGTCATCTCCTGAACTGGATCTCCATGTCCACTCCTACTCTGGAGTCTTAAGGATTACTCTCCTTTGACTTTCTCTTCATCTACCCATAGGGTGACCCACCTCTGTTGTACCACCTATTCTGGACTCCATGCCAGATAGGACTTTTGTTACCCACAATCATTACCTCCGGTTGAATAATCTTAGTTACCCCCTCCAAGTTCCTGGACTTACATCCCGAAAACTACATCTCCACCTCTACCTCTGGGTAGTCTATCTCCATTACTCTTCTACTCCAGACTTTGTCTGGGAGTAGCCATACCTCTGTTCTCAGCCTATACCTCTGTTTTACTCGAGACTCCACCAATGGTAGCCTCGACTCCAGTTTCTCCTCCACTATCCCAACTCTGGATGTCTGCCAGACAAGTCCACTATTTAACCCGGACTTGTTCTGGAACACCCCAGGCTTCTGTTCTAGTCCGTTCTGAAATCAAGGGCACGTACTTGGGCAAGGGGCACAGTGCATGAGCTGAAGCCAAGCCCTTCTTGGTCCATCCTACTCCTGTGCACCTTCGGTGTGCATGGTTGTAACAGGTTAAGGTCATGTAGACCACAATCTATCAGAATAATATCTGACTTCTGGGCATTGGTGCTGTTGGGGATGGGAGTGTTAGAGAATTGGGAGGACAAAATACACTTTGGCATGATAATGTCCATGGGACAAAAGGGGAATTCAGTTGAGGGATCCGGGGAAACCGTCCATGTACAACAAATGCATAGCAATTTGCACAGCATTGAAGAGCAGGGTCCACTTGCCCTCTGTTGTTGCTGATGCCCAATGCCGCTTCTTGTTGGGGTTCTTGTTATCATATCCTTTAGCACTGAAGCTCTTGTCTGTTTTAGGTGTAATAAAAAAAAATCCAATACCTCCACTTCTGTATCAGCTGCTGACATGCTCATCTGTGCATGTGGTTGTGTCTTCTGCACCCTCCATGTCCTCTGCACCTGTGCTTTCATCTTCTTCTTATGCCTGGCATTTACCAATAGCTTTGGTTGGAAATTCTTCTGGTCAAGGTTCCAGACCCCCCCTCCGCACCGCAGGCAGCAGGATGAAAGATAGCCTTTCCTTTAACCTTCTTCTTTCCTGGCCCAGACACAGGATAGTGAATATTGCTGAGAGATGTTGGAGTGAAATTGGTCTCTAAGATGATAACATCCATAATAGACTTGGCATGTTGGGGGATTGATTTTTCTTCCCATAGAACTTTACCATCCAATTCTTGCTCCAAGAGTAGATCCATGGTGTTCTTGTTCTGAGGTTCAGGGAGTGCATTGGATGTACTGACCGATCCAAAGAGGTGTTTATAATAGGAAGTTGTGCTGAGTGGCTGCATTGTCTGGGAGGTGGTTGGTGTTGGGAGGGTAGTACTGTTGGCAGTCAAGTGGAGTCACTGATAACATCCTGCTAATTTTAGAAACACTTCTGCATGCCATGTAAGGTAGGTTCTTGAGTTGCCACTTCAGAAGCTACCTCAGCACATCGACTAGCTCAACATAACTAAGTCATCTTGTATTCATAATGCCATAAAATGTGCTTTTACATATATTATGTGCTAGTGTGATCATCCCACACACCAAATAGGACACAAATAATGGTATATTTTCTGGATCACTTGAAAGTTACATGTTACAGTGATCCAAGCAAGAACATGAGATAACAGCATCAATTCTAGGCTTGTAAATTTCTACTTGACAGGGTCATGAGCAGTTGATACAGAAGTTGGAGAAGCACAACAGGATGGGGAACCTTGGTTTGAATGAGGTAATGGTAGAGCATGTTGGTGGCATACTCCTGGGTCATTTGCATCTACAATTTTGTTGAACCAATGATACATCCATTGAGTTTCAAAAACATCAGCTAGATAAATATAAGGCCATTGCCAAACAAATGCATGATCCTTGATGATTCCCGCTACTCATCTGTTGCCTCATTGCACTGTTTGGTGCTTGTCTTCAGACGGCTCAGCCTAGCTGTCATTTATTTTACAGAAAGAAGCTATTGAATTTTCATGGGATCTATTAACAGGCTGCTCAAAGACAGGTTATATGTAACCTACTATGCTGGGGACCCACACAATGGAATACCCACTGACGAGGAGGCAAAACAATGCTGGTTAAAACAGGGCATCTAACCAGTCATGTTATCATGTCGAAAGGAAACTTCTGGGGGTAAGCATGTTCTATCATTTAATGAACATTGTGACTCATTCGCGCTACTGGACCCTGTAGGCCTTGTAGGTGTGTACATCCTGTTTCTTATCTTCCTCCACTCATCTTCCTCAGTGAAATACACTTTGATCATATTGGTGGATGTAATGCTGCACACCTTGTCAATGGTGACAACCCAAACATCCTTGAGATATGGAACAACATCTTTATACAGTTCAACCGCGATGATGACAGCTCACTAAAGTTGCTCCCAAGCAAGCATGTCAACACTGGCATGGGTTTTGAATGACTAGTCTCAGTCCTCCAACACAAGCCCTCCAACTACAATACAGATGTGTTCTCCCCGATCTTCATGCACATACAGGAATTAACTAGAGCAAGACCATACACTGGGAAATTTGGCAATGATTCGTTGTTTTGTTGATCTCTTCGCTCCCCCCCTTCAGATTGGAACCTGGTTGGAATCCTAGCGGTCTTTCTGATGAGCAGGCTTCCCTGATGTTCAAAACTCATGGACCTAACACACCAGTTGTGGAACATCCTCTCACCGTGCTGCAGATGCTTTGAGGGGCCATTATCAATCCATTCAACATCCTTTTGACCATCCTCGCGATTATCAGCATTGCCACTCAACAGATCTCTGTATTCATCATCATGATGGCCATGGTGTTTGCTTCGACCAGCATAAGGTTCTTCTACCCTGTCTCAGTTAGAGATAGTCTGATGTTGCCCCAGGTATTAGCAAGAATTGAAGTTCATGATTCAAGCAGTTGATTTAATCAAGTCAGTCACAGCAAACACCCGCATTCTTTGTTATTGAAGCTCCGGTGCAGAAGAGCTCGAAATCAATCAGCAGAATGTGATTCCAGGTGATATCATAGCTGTCACCAGTAGCTTATTGAATTTCTCCTTCTCATCATTTTAACTCTGTGTTCCATAATAGGCGATAATATTTTCCCTGGTGACTGTGTTCTCATTATGGCCAAGGCTATCACAATCACACAGGCCTCACTTACAGGGGAAATTATGCCCATTGAGAAAACCATGTGCCTTGCTGCCCCACATCCTGGAGAAACACTTGATTTACCGCACAATGATAATGTTTGTCTCACGGGCACATTGGTTGTCACAGGAAATGGACACATGCTCGTTGTCTCGACTGGCAAGGATACCTACATGGCTTCTATCACCAGCAAGCTATCCAAATGACGACTGGAAAATACTACTCAGATTGGCATCAAGAAAGTCAGTTATATCTTTATGGGCATGAGTCGACATTTTATCGGATTTTGTGTGTTTTTGGAATCTGGCTTCTCTGAATGGGTTATGGCCCCAATTGTGTTTATCATCCAGGGTGCTGTTAGTAAAAACTGGAAGGGTGTGGTCATGTTCGCCATTGCTGTTGCAGTCAGCATTATGCCAGAAATGCTGCCAATTATGGTGGTGTGTGTACATTGTTTTATGATGCTGTGGCTCTCAACGACACATGTGTGCAGACATCTAACCTTGCGCTGTCTGCTGTTCATGTGGCATGCAAAAAAGTCATTGTGAAGCATTTTGATGTCATCCACCTTGGCACAGTTCAGATTCTCTGCTCAGACAAAACAGGGACACCCACCACTGACCTCATGCGCATTTCAATGTCCGCGACGGGCACAGGAGACCTCTCACAACTTCCCATCAAGTTGGCTTACATCAATTCCTCACTGCAGACCAGTTCTTATAGTCCAATTGACCACACAATCGTTGACGTTGTTAATGCAAAGTGGGCAGGATATCTTCACAGGCATTCCAGGAGATGGCTGGGTCAAGCAGGGTGAAGTTCCTTTTGATTCATCACACTGCCTTCTGTCGGTCTTAGTTTCACAATCTGGTAGTGATGGCTTTGATGGGCTGTTGATCACAAAGGGCGCAGTAGAAGAAGTTTTGGAATGGTGTGTGTAAGCCCACAACCACCAGCCATCTCCTGTTTTTCTATGCTCAGTACAGTGAATGCTGTATGTGTGTCTTGGTTCTACACATGTGATATCATTGATGAGGTAGATGGCCACAGATTTTCACCACAATGTACGCCAACAGCACATGTCCTTCAACAACTGCTGCAGATGGCACTATTATGTGGGGACCATACCCAGATGCTCATGGGATGGTACTTGGTAAGTCCATCCTTAATTCCTAGCAAAAGCTGATTTGCTGGTGCTGTGAAGGCACTTCCCTTATCTATGCATTTCTAGAGATTGGACTGTCATTTCTTTATCTGCAGATTTTGCAATGGATCTTTCTTCCTATGGTCACTGGTATGATCACAATTTGGCCTCATATTGTAAAAGCTGACTTATCTCAGGCACCTTTATCCTCATGATCAGGACAACACTTGTTGGTTCTTCTGGCATGGCTGACTGGGGTGGTGGTTTGAATTGGTGTCAAATGCGCCCAACTAGTGGGATTTATCAGCTATGGCCTGAATGGCAGTGATGATCTTACTGCAACCATGTGTCTGTGCCTTGGGGGTTGTCACAGCAGTAACATACAGAGTGCCAGATGGGCCATGAGACTGACTGCAAGTCCGGATCTTAGATTGTGAGGTGGAGGGAGCCTTGGAGGGTGTCTTTGACCTTGTCCTCTGGGTAGTTGAGTGACCTCAACAGCATTTTGGCTGGGATCCCAGAGTCATGCAGATACACTTGATCTTCTTTGTCATGCAGTAGACACATGACATGCAGGGGTGTCCAGTCCTCTTGTTGAACTGAGTTGTGCAGGGCCAGTCTTGCTTGTTGCAAGCCTGACATGGGTTGTGCTGTGGGTTCCATTAGTGTATGGACACACGTCAAATTGATCAAAGTACTCACCAGTTCAGGAATGAGAATATCAGCTCCTTCAATGACTGGTGCTGCCTGCACCAGGGTGTTGGATGTTGGTTGGGAGGGCTGGGTAATGATCAACCTCCTGGCGGTAATCACCTGATGCATTGTAAGCATCCCCCAACTCCCAGATGCACAAAGCTGACTTACTGTGGCAGTGTTACAGTAGCCCCATCATTTTCTCACAGACACTGCCTCCATCACCATATGTTTGCCTTCTTGATCACCATCTCTCTTCTTGGACCCTCTTCTTGATCCCCGTCTGAATTCCTTTTCCCAGCATCACTGTGGAGCTGCGCTCCTTATCTCTGACATCATTCCCCTTTGCCCTACTTTCCATTTGTAGTAGTATTACATCGTTCTTCCTTGGTCCGTGCATCCCTTCTGATACATATATAAACTCTACCTTGTACAGTTGTATTCTTTAACTTAATCTACTTAGTTCTCACCGATACCTGATCTCCTGAGGGAGCCTATATGCTTGAACTCTAGCTTCTGAGGAAGACTAGCCATTGATCGATTAGACGTGTCTCAGTTCTATCCTTGACAGTCTAGAAGTTCTACATGTGATCTCCTTTATTGGAACGTAGAGAAGAACTATCCAAGTCCATAACAAAAGATTAAGTTCCTATTGATACCCCTCTATCTAGAGTGGGCCCTCTACCATTGAACCTAGAACCCAGAGAAGGAGACAAGACGTCATCCTCAAAGAAGAAACAACACACCTTTGGACAGGCTATTGGAAACCCTTACCCCAGATCACCCATAGAACAATCCGCTTCAAGAGAAGCCTACACTTTTGGATCCTTAGCAGAATCATCAACCAATACCTCCCCATTTGCAAGTCTAGGATTACCTGCAGTAGTTTAGCAAAGACCCATCGTACCAGAAGACCGTGACAAAGAAATCCCCGAAGCACCACCCCTTGAACAAGAAACCTGGGCAGACACCTCAGCTCCTCCCCCAGATCCATACAAATCTAGTTCAGATTCAGATTCCAACTCAGATGCAGACTCTGACGACGAAATGCTGAAACCCTTCGAAATCAAGATTAGTCAACTGATCGACTATGATGGAAACAGAGATAACACCTCTAAGTTCCTTGCACAAGTCAGCCAGTATCTAGACATCAATGACGAAATCTACTCCACCAATAAGAAGCGAATCATCTTCCTTCTTTCCTTCATGAAGACTGGACCAGCAGCAACCTGGGTGGAAGACTTCCTCATCCATGTCCATGACGTTAATATCCTTTCCCTGAATGCAGCCATCAACAGATACGGAACATGGGAAGTTTTCATTAGGAAGTTTAAAGAATGCTTCTATCCTATTGATGAACCAGGAACAGCCCTTTATCAGCTTCATAACCTGAAGCAGAAGGAAGACCTCAGCAAGTATAACACTACCTTTAGACAGCTCTGTCGACGAGCAGGAATCTACAACTTTGCAGCCATGAAAGACTACTATCTACGTGGTCTTAAGCAAGGCTTGCTTTCGAAGCTCTGTAATTCCGGAGATATCCCTGACAACTTCGACGATCTAACCATGAAAACCATCAGAATAGAGAACACTTATCAGCTTCTCCAAGGAATCCACTCCCGAAACCATCCAAACAAGAATCAACAATCCTCCCAATTCACCCTGAACCGAAACCATGATTCCAATGCTATGGATGTTGACTGCACTCAAGTAAACCACCTCAGTGAAAAAGAACGAAAGGAATTCATGAGGAAAGGTCAATGCTTCACGTGTGGGAAACCCGGTCATAGAGCCAATGACCAAGAATACCACCCTCAAAACGGAGATGCCAGAAAGAATAACTATGGAAAGTCACAGGTAAGGCGTGAAACCCCTGATGATGAAAACCGAAGGACTGAAACCGGAGATAATAGAAGAGGAAAGCAATCGGTAAGGCGAGAAATGCCTGGTGATGAAACTTCCACCAGTAAGATTGAAGATCTCGACGATGAAGACGATGTCACTCTCAGACGCATGGATTTTTGAATCTGGAGCCTGCCACAATGTCAGCCACTCCATGTATAGATGTACGTATTGCACAGAATGTAGGAAAGTCTAAAGAATTAAGGGTCCCAGCAACCATCTTCTCCTCCGTACATCCCAATAAATCATTGCACACAACCGCTATTGTCAACTGCGGCACTGGAGCAACATTCATTCATTGGATGTTCGTCTGAAAACATAAAATCCCCATCCATCCATTCAAAGAACCATGGAAGATCCGAAATGCAGATGGACAAATCTCCAAGAATCCCATCACTCATTATTGTCATCTTGCAATCAAGATTGATGACCAACTCATGATAGGAAAATTCAACATCATGAATATGAGCGACCAGGATATGATTCTTCTTGGAAAACCCTGGCTTACCACCATGAACCCCGAAATCAACTGGACCCAAGACACCCTCCAACTTCCCTCCACGAAACGATCATTATGACTCAAAGAAATCTTCCGAAAGAAGTGGGGATTATCCCCAAAACTTTCCCTGAAACAGAAAGTTACTATTGAAGAAGAAGAAGATCCCGAGAAGTTCTCCCCACAACATTCTCCTCTTCCCATGAATGGGAAACGCACCTTAGAATGAAAGAAGCAGAAAGAAGAAGAAGAAGTCTTTTACGATGCCAAAGAAGACTTACCACCACCTCTCCTCCCTGATCCTGACGAAGACCCACTTCCTCAATATGAAACTAAGGGGGGTGTCTGGGGTGGTATCCCTACCGAACCCCTCTTTGCCCGAAAAGTCGACGATGTTGCAACCTATCAGATCAATGATGATGAAATCCTGATAGAATATGCTCAAGATGGCTCCACTGTCACCATCATTGAGAATCTTTTCTTTGACACACCACTTACACGTGACGGAACCTCTCAAACCGAAGTTCACTGTGCAGCCACCCTTACTCCTCTCCAAAACTCCTGGATCCTCACACGACAAGTTGATGAAGAAAACATTAAAACCAGTAACAAAGCGCAAGAATTTGCTCTCAAAGAAACCCAAGAGAAGCAGAAGAAATCGTTTGAAGAACTCATTCCCTCTTATCTCCATGACTTCGCTGATGTTTTCGCCAAAGATGGCTTAAACCAACTCCCCCCTTCATGACCTGGTGTCGACCATTGAATCAAAACAAAACCTGGATTCATTCCCAAATCTGCGAAAACCTACCCCTTATCCCTGAAAGAAACTGACACTGTGAAAGCTTTCTTAGATGAACATATCGCGAACAATTTTATCCAACCATCGAAATCACCGCAAGCTAGTGGTTTCTTCTTTGTCGGCAAGAAAGGGGGTTCCCTTAGACCCTGTCAAGACTATCGTTACATTAACGAATGGACAATAAAGAACGCATACCCACTTCCTTTGATCCCACCTCTCATCACTAAACTCCGAGATGTGAAATACTTCACGAAGATGGACGTCTGATCCGGTTATAATAATATCCTAATCCATCCTGATGACCGCTGGAAAGCGGCATTCATGACTTCATATGGACTCTTTGAACCAAAGGTCATGTTCTTTGGGTTGTGCAATTCACAGGCAACCTTCCAAGCTTACATGAATCAGACCTTCCAGAAAGAAATCAATGAAGGATGGATGATTGTTTACATGGACAATATCCTTATTTTCTCGAAATCCCTCAAAGAACACCAGAATCGTACTCGTCAAATTCTTGAAACCCGAAAAATGCTCTTTTGATGTACAAGAAGTTGATTATCTTGGAATGATCATCTGTCCCGGACAAGTAGCCATGGATCCCGCTAAATTATCCGGAATTAGTGATTGGACAGTCCCTACTTCAGTCAAAGAAGTCCGATCTTTCCTTGGTTTTTGCAACTTCTACCGTCATTTTATCTCCCATTACTCCAACATCGCCTGCCCCTTGATTGATCTTACAAAGAAAGATGTTCATTTCCAATGGACGCAAGCCTGCACTGATTCCTTTCAGAAACTGAAGAAATGTTTCCTTTCAGAACCCGTCCTCTGTAACCCTGATCCTTCCCGACAATTCGCCCTCACAACTGATGCTTTCCTTGTTGCCACTGGTGCAGTCCTTCTGCAGACCGACGAAAATGGCACTTATCATCCTTGTGGATATTTGTCACAATCCTTTAACCCCACAGAACGCAACTATCAGATCTATGATAGAGAACTCCTTGCCATTATTTGTGCCCTGAAAGCTTGGCGTCATTATCTGGAAGGAAACCCTCATCCTGTGGTTGTCTTTACCAACCACCTGAACCTCCTTTACTTCTGCTCTGCCCAGAATCTTACCCGTCGCCAAGCACATTGGCAATTAACCCTGAACGAATTTGATCTTGAACTCCACCATGTTCCAGAGAGCAAGCTTGCTGCCCCTGATGCCCTTTCCCGCCACCCTGATCATGCTCCGGTGTTGATCTTTGTTGCTGATCAGTTGTAAACCACAACAAAACAACTAACCTAGCAACGCTACTGCTCAGTGGTCCTTATGCTGAGAAGCACTGGGTACAGTAGTTGTTCAGTTGGGTGGCCTGACCCTTGGTAGTGCACCACACACTTCGAGTGTGAGGGGTTTAACTTGGAGGATAGAGATAGATGAGCAGCAAAGATGATGGATTGGACTGAAAGAATAGAATGGCAGTGGGACAGTGTTCCAGGTGAACAAGGTCCAGGAAGACGTGGGGGATGAAAAATGCGAAGCCAACTGAGGCTTCAGAGAGAACTGAACATGAAATGGTGAACTGGATGAGTTTATTGTTCTGTAGCTAAAGTACAGGGGTTTATATAGAGTATAGTACCTGCGTACGTCTGTGTATGCAAAGCAACGCTCCAGGCAATGAGTAGGGCAATGAAGAGGGCAATGAAAGGGGGGAATGGAATGAATGTGCTGCGCTTCAGGGGTAATGACTGAGCAATTTCGAAAAATAGAACAAATCCTATGCATAATGAGTCATAAAATGGAGAATGAGTCATAGGGATAAAGAATGAGTCAGAGAATGAAAAAGCGATGATAAAGCAGGGCTGTGACCATTACAAACCATGACTCATGACCTGAGTCATCATGACCAATTGCTATGCAAGCATGACAAAGTGCTGTGCGGTGATGATGCAAGAGCTGTGACACAGCAATGACGCAGCATATGGGCAGTGGAGAATGGAATGGAGTGATGATGCTATGATGCCATGATGGTGTGATGATCCGAATGCTCTGCTGCAGAGATGTCATGTGGTTGTTGGTGCAGAATGTCGACATGCAGGGATCATGGGATATACACAGTCTGTAAGACACTTCCCCAGCATGATAAAGGGATTGGTCATCTGCATAGGGACTTGGTGGTTTGCAATCTCTGGTGAGCGTTAGGATGGAATGGCATGGTGTCCACAGTGATCATGAAGGTGAGGTGCGAGTGGATAATGGTTTGAATGGTTCGACGAATATAAGCCGCTGAAGAGGATTGGAAATGGTAGGGTGATGAGGACAGGATGAATAAAGACGCGGTTTTCGACGTATTGGTGCAATTTGGCATGGTCTGGCTGATGCTGAGGTTGTCTGAGAGTGTAGTGGGTGAAGATGGGAGAGCGTTGGAAGCGTGTGAATGGGGGAAAGGTGAATAAACCTCATTGAATGCAAAATGCCGTAAAAATGCGGGATGCCGTAATACTGTTGAAAATCGCTAAAAAATCGAAAAATTAAAGGAAAGGAAGGGAAACAAATGAAAAGGTGAGTAAGGAATGATATGGGAAATGAAGATATAAATAAAAAAACCATGTTCTCGCTACCAAACACGTTTGGTGCGTGACACCGGATAGCTGTGATAACCATGACGTCACCCTTCTCCCCGATTCCCTTTTTGCTCGCCTAGTTGATACTGACCTCGCCAATGCCCTGAAATCCACCGACCCTCTTTCTGACCCTGTCATCCTCGCTGCACAGCAGGCCCTCGACGGTCTTAATGCTCCCCCTGTGAAATCCTCCCTCTCTGACTGGTGTTTTGATGACGGAACCTTGTTCTATAAGGACTGTGCTTACGTCCCCGCTCCTCTCCGCCATCATATTCTCTCCCTTCACCATGATCATCCCATGGCCAGTCATCTGGGTCATTTTAAAACCGAAGAACTTGTGAAGCGTGATTACTGGTGGCCCGGTATGGGTACCTTTATCCGACACTACATCTCTGGTTGCACCCTGTGTCAGCAGATGAAGTCTGACATGCATCCTTCCACCCCTCCTCTTTCTCCAATCCCCTCCACTGCACTTCGCCCCTTCTCGCAGATCTCCATTGATCTTATCACTGACCTCCCTGAGTCCGGGGGCTTTGATTCTGTCATGGTCATGGTAGACCATGGCCTTATGAAGGGGGTAATTATATGTCCCTGCAAGAAAACTATCACTGCCGAAGGAGTCGCTCAACTCTTCTTCAAGAAAGTCTTCCTTCAATTCGGACTTTACGACAAAATCATTTCTGATAGAGGTCCGCAATTCGCAAAAGAACTTGGAAAACTCCTTGACTATCAAGTCGCCCTCTCTACCGCATATCATCCCCAGACTGATGGACAGACTGAACATCTTAATCAAGAACTGGAAACCTACCTCCACATCTATTGTCAAACCAATCCTTCTGAATGGGTTAAGCACCTTCCCATGGCGGAATTTGTCCATAACCATTGAAAACACGACTCTCATAACGCCTCTCCATTTTACCTTATGATGGGATATGAACCTTGAGGTATCCCTTATGCATTCCCTGCATCATCTGTTCCTGCCGCCAAAGATCGAATCACATACCTCCAGAAAGTTCAAGAAGAAGCCCTTGCTTGTCATAACCTGGCAATGCAATGCATGGCTGATCGTTCACACAGAAAGAAGTTTGTCCCTTGGAAACCTAAAGACAAGGTTTGGCTATCAACTGCGCATCTTATCACCCATCTTCCATCAAAGAAGCTTGTGCCTAAGTGATATGGACCATTCAAAGTCGAAGCCATCCTTTCCCCTATCACATTTAAACTCCACCTACCAAAATCATGGAAGAACCACCCTGCATTTCATGCCTCTGAACTATCCTCCTATCAGGAAACTGAAATCCACAGTCTGAATCATCCAGAACCCCCTCCTGATGTCATTAATGGACAAGAAGAATACGAAATAGAAGCCATTCTCGCCCACAAGGGTAATGTAAAAGGGAAAAGACGCTTCCTCGTATCTTGGATTGGTTATCCTAGTTCTGATAACTCATGGCTTCCTGAAAAGGAATTCCAGAATGCCCAAGAAATCCTTCAGACTTATAAAGATTGTCTTTGACTCTCTAGAATTCTAACCTCCATCAACTGAAATCATCATGCCTTCAACCCAGAACTCAGAATCATCTATCTCTTCTCTTGACTCATTCCGTTCCCGATCAGAATCTACTCAGAAACGTGCCCTTGTTGAATCCTACCTTCTTTCTCCTGCCTGTACTCTCAGTCTCAAAGACTTCTTCACTGAAGATGAAGATGCTCTTGCCTTGATGGCTATCTTTCGCTGCACAGAAGGATTCTCATTCACGCTTCCCATTGAATGAGAAAGTGATTTCCAACGACTCATTTATAACCAGAATATCATTAAAGGACACACTACCGACCTTCTCATAAAGAAAGGAATTGAGCACATGTTTGCTCTTCCTACCTTCCCAAAAGACGACAGTTACATACCTCCAGTCCCATTACCTCCAGTCATCCTTTCCACATCACCAGAACCAGAGCAGTCTCTCCCAACTTCACCTATTTCCCAGAACCATTATGACGCATCCAATGAAGATACTCCACAATCTCTTCCATCTCCGCAATTAGCAGTCAGATCCACCAGTAGACCACGCCATAACAAGAAAAGAGGAACACTCGCTTTTGACATTGGATTATCATGTCCTTCTTCATCTGCATCTTCTACTATGGTCTTCAAAGAAGAAGAAGAGGATTCTGCATCCGTCATTATTCCTATCCCTGCTCCATCTACTCGCACCCCTTCTGAGGAAACCTGGGTTGACCGCTGCGGTCATTACTATTCACGCAAGCATTGTTGTTACTGCGGAAAAGAAGGACATCGGCAAATCAATTGCGACCGATACTTCTGCTGTTTGTGTCATAAGCATGCCCCTGGTCATCTTACCATCTTCTGCCCTACCCTTGAGGGTACTTGTCCTTTCACCGCTCGTCCTGGCACTCATCTTTTCTTTCAACAACTCCTTGCCTATGAAGAACAACGTGACGCTGAGTATGAAGAACACAAGAAGTCTTTCCTTCATAACTGTGACGCCAACCCTACCTTTTACCCTAGTGATTAAAGTCAGTGACTTTATCATTAACAGGGGGGTAATGTTACAGTAGCCCCATCATTTTCTCACAGACACTGCCTCCATCACCATATGTTTGCCTTCTTGATTGCCATCTCTCTTCTTGGACCCTCTTCTTGATCCCCATCTGACTTCCTTTTCCCAGCATCACTGTGGAGCTGCGCTCCTTATCTCTGACATCATTCCCCTTTGCCCTACTTTCCATTTGTAGTAGTATTACATCGTTCTTCCTTGGTCCGTGCATCCCTTCTGATACATATATAAACTCTACCTTGTACAGTTGTATTCTTTAACTTAATCTACTTGGTTCTCACCGATACCTGATCTCCTGAGGAAGCCTATATGCTTGAACTCTAGCTTCTGAGGAAGACTAGCCATTGATCGATTAGATGTGTCTCGGTTCTATCCTTGACAGTCTAGAAGCTCTACACGTGATCTCCTTTATTGGAACGTAGAGAAGAACTATCCAAGTCCATAACAGGCAGGGCCAAAGGGTTTCTTTGTCAGTACCTGGGGTGAGCAAGGCAATGTGGGTGTCCTTACAACAATAGAGGAGAGCCAGGGAAGGATGACCTCCGGCACTCCACCTGAAAATGGCTACAAAAATGAGACAATGAAAAAACAAACCAGACAACCTACCTCAATAATTGAGTCTTCATCATCTTCCAACTCCATGATTGGCCTAGACTTCACAAGGCAACTGGACTTCGCCCACTTGTGACTCTTCATTGCCAACTTCAGTGGTGTGGAGGAGAGTGCCAACATCATGGGCAACTTCCTCTTCCTACTCCCTTCCACTTGGGGCCCTGAGTCAGCAACCACAGCCTTACCTTTTCCCTTGTCCTGGGACTTGGTGGTCATGTTGGTGGATGGACTGGTGACATTGCCAGTGATGATGGGTGGGGAGGGAAGGTCAACTGGAATTGGATCTACCAAAGGAGGAGCAGTGACTGGGAGATCAAAGATATGATCACCTAATGCCTCCCAGGCAATGATCTTGCCATGCCAGCTGTGCTTTAACAGATGAAGATCATCATATCTGATGCTGTGCCAGTCAGGTCACACCTGGGGAGTCATGCTCCACACTTGCATTAACTCCTTTAAGCACAATAGCATGATGCCAGGAATGTGGGGTCCAGTCCCATACTCCTGGATGGCCTGGGACTGCCTGGATGTCAGAGAAAACAAAAGAAAAAACAAAGAAAGTGCTACATATCACAAGTGCACTGACCTGTGCTGTCAGAGCAAAGTGGCTGGGACCTGGGGGAATTTGCCAAGCACTGCTGATGATGGACATGATGTGGGCAGTGATTGCCTTCAGACTGGTGAAAGTGGTGTCAACTGGAGTAGACATTATGATTAAGTTGAGAGAGCTGAAGATCTTGAAATCAGTTTGAAATCAGTTATCACAAGGATGAAGTTTCAAAAGAAACGAGACAATTGATGGACAATCTATAACATCATTGATTATTTGTCTTTGTTTGGCCATGGTTCAACTTTTGGCAATTGCCAGCCTCATGTTGAACTTCGAAGTTATCAGTTATCAGTCAATCAGTTCCTCACACAACATGAGCTCTTTGCCTGCTGTTGGATTTAATGACCATCTGGTGACTGAGTATAATTCAATGGATGTGGATGAGCCATCTGAGTCCCAGGTATCACCAGGTATGTTGTATTTTTATTATCCATTATCCATTTACCAGACATGTGACCACTGAATGTGTTGGCTGCAATCTCTGGTACATTTATCAAGTCACTATGATCAAGTATTACCTTGCATGTTCACTACACCCTTACAGATCAATCACCTCTGGCTCCGGCTGATCACCCAGTTCCACCCATCAACCTGGACTTGTACCTTGGGCCAGATGATGATCTCATTGATTGTGATGAGAGGCCAGATTCTGCTGATGCTGATAGTAATGCTCTGGATGCACCAGAAGCATCAATGTCATGTGAGTTCATTGATGCCAGAACATTATCAATACTTAATGTATCCCTTAAGTGGATGAAACATCTACCAAACTGCATTCAGAACAGCTGGACCTCACAAATGAAGATTTGCATTTGATGCTCCAGGAGTCCCGGCCATTTGGGTCATTTGAACACCCAGGATGTGAGTTTCTGGCCAAGTAGATTATGTATCTTTCTGCTAATTTTTCTGCAAGTGCAATCCATTCAAGATCAACTCCATGATTACAAATTCCATAATGGAAATCTTCCAGACCCTTCCATCCCACAACTACTTGAGGCAGAGCCACCATTCTGAATGGCTTGGGTGGAAACTTCTGACAAACTTAAAAGAGCTGATGCAGACCTCTAGAGGTTGCAAAGAGCTGAATGGCAGAGCATCAAAATGCTCAAGGTAGTGGATTCCCTGATTGATTGGTTTGAAGATCAAATTCAAATGTAAAATACCGAATTTCTAATAGTAGTCAAATAACATGTAGACTTCCTAATTTTCATTAACATACCCACATCATGTACACTACCAAATTCCTCTTCCCTTTGCAATTGAGTGACTGAGGATCAAGAAATCCCAAGTGCTGACCACTGAAGTTCAATCCTCACTTTACTGGGGCTCACCAAGTCCCAAGTATCAATCATTGAATAGCAATTGCATAACATTGACATGTACATAAAGGTGGGCAGTGTGGTATAAGTCCATTACTTCTTTCCCCTTGCTCTAGTCACTTGAGGGCTACTGTCTAATGGGTTTTGCATTGACTTGCTCTGGGTTGTCTTCACCAATGGCTCACTGCTTTTTTTCCCCTGCATGTTCTTCAGCTCTGGCTTGATTGGGTGAGGCTTTAAAATTGTAAGAACCGAGTAGGCTCTGGCTGCAAGTGCGAAGGGGTGTGCAGAATTATAATGGAATATAACTTGATCTGTATAGTCAGATAATCGTCAGCGAGAGTTATGTGATAATGAATGTGATGAGTCAGCAGCGACTGAGAATAGATACGGCAATTCTATGAAAATCGATGCGAGAACGAGACTTCAATACTGGATATGATTGCTTGCCCTAGGGAATGTACATGGGCTACTCTTTATACTGCGAATACTAAGGGTCCTCGGGTATGGATAAGCCGAATGATTAGGTGAAAACGGAAGCAGAAGGGAGTGGCGTCGAGCCTGACAGGGTAGAGTAGAATGGAGAGAGAGAAAGTCCGAAAAATTGAGTGAGTGACGATATTAATGGTTATTGGTTTGGATAGAATAATGAGAGTTGCATAGCCGTTTGTCCGATTCAGGAATGACGAGCTGAGATTAGGGTGACAGTGACGAGAAAAGAGAGCAGAGGGTCGACAATGATGGTCCGTGCTGACCGATGTTGGTGGTGCGCTGATGGTGGTCAGGGTAAGCGTCGAAACGGCAATTTCCAGCATCAAACGCTTGGTAATCCTTACAAAATTGAATGTGGGACTGTGGCCCCTTCATGTGCTGATGAAGGACCCAGTGCTCTTCTGGGTCTCTTGTGTGGGGATCTACTGTTGGCTGCATCATCATTAGCATCATCCTCCATGTAATGAGTGTCACTCTCAGGATCACTCTTGGCTTTGGTTGATGAATCCCAAGGCCTTCGGATAATCTGCATTCTGACTTTACGAGTTCTATGAGATGGCAAATTCCCAGATGCAACCAATTCTACCATGTCTCCACCTTTGTTCTTCCATGCTTTGAACAGGAATGTTGGACCTTCACCTGTCTCCTGCTAAGCATACCAGAAATTCAGTAAGGCTATTATGTCCCAATTTTGCAACTTCAAAGGTTCCTTCAAGTCCACATCTGCTGGAACATACTTTCTTGCCACAAAGTCACCCTGACTTTGTATGATAGCACTTCATGGCACAACTGCCATGTCAATCCCAGAACAGATACCTGTGTCCATGCATTCAACAAATTCTCAGGTGTTGTAACGATAGACTCACAATAGTGTGATGTAAGAAAGGTCCTCACTACGGCCTTCTTCTCCTTGAGTTTCATTTCAGTGATGTCTGGAAGCAATGACATCCCATCCCCATCTGTTGCAAGTTCAAAAGCAGGTTTTCTGATTCTTTTGCAACCTCCCTTCACCTGTCATCCTCCATCCTGTGCCCTGGCACCTATCATCATAACAATCAACACATTCCTTCTGGCATCCACAGTTCAAACACACACTGAACTGTTCCTGGGTATACTCCTGCCAAACTGGCTTGATGTCCTCCCAGTCCTTTGACTTCATGAAGCTGCTCCCATCTCCTAATGCCTTATTATCATCATGCCTGCATGAAATATATTGAGACAAAAGATCTGTGATGACCAATAAAATTCACTCACATCCCAAACAGCACCTCTCCCTGTTCATTCTTCCAAGCTGACATTACAAACACTCTCATCCTGCATTGCCTCCACATCTCCTTCAAAAAGTGCTCCATATACACAGGTCCCATCTTACAAGTGACTTGTGCTTGTATCTTGGGAGGAGAAAGGTGATTGGACCATTCTTCAGCTGTTTCTTTTGCCTTCTCCAACTCATTGTCAGACAATTCAGCCATGACTCTCTTTACAGCTGCCTGAAAATGCTTGAACATACCAGGACCTCCTGGCTTTGCCCTGGACACATCCTCAATCCTCTTTAGTACCTCTTCCCACTTCTGCTGGTAGATCACCATCCTAGGAGTCCATCTCCTCCCATACTTTATCATGTCCTTCCTTTCCTTCTTTTTCTTGTTGTTGAACAACCAAGTCTTATATATTTGAGTATTGATGTAAGAATAAGATATTAAAATTTTGGGTTTTCAACACAACAAGGATGCATCACCTGCTTCCTCTTTTTCCATTGTGCTTGGTTGACCTTAGGAGCAAATAACCTGGTAGCCCTAGCTGTGGCAGTGAAAACTGCCTGCTTCTCCATCCTTTTTGCTGAAGTCCACTCAGGAAGATAGTCCTTCAACTCCAAAATTTCATTTTCCATAAGCTTCTGTGTCTGTGGCTGACATGCCCTCTGTCTTCCAGAAGTCAAGTGAGAGTGTGTGTGTGTAATGAGAAATGAGTCATATAGGAAGGGGATTATGAATCAAGGGGAAAACCATGATGAACCAGGACTACATGACCAATGATGATGACTCTTCCTCAGTGGCATTACCAAGTGCTCTATAGGCATGACTAAGTGCTGTGCAGTGGCTGCGCGGTGATGACATAAGCGATTTTACTAAGTGGTGGCTGTGCGTTGCGGCTGTGCAATGAGCAACTCATCTGATGTGGCTGTGCAATGCAGCTGTGTAGGATGATGGTAGAGGTGTATGATGCTCTGATGTACTGATGATCCAATGCTCCAATGCTCCAATGCAGGGATGGCATGTGGTTGTTGGTGCAGAAGTCGACGAATGGGATATATACAGTCTGTAAGACCATTGGGGTTGATCATCTGCATCTGCATGGTGATAGATTGACTTGGTTGTTTGCAATCTCTTCGGATGGAATGGAATGGTGTGTGCGTCCATGGTTGTGGTGGTGAGAAGTGAGTGGATAATGACTAGAATGGTTTGACAAGTATAAGTTGCTGAAGAGGATTGCCAGTGGAAATGGTAAGGGGATAAAAGCAAGATGAATAAGGGTGCGGTTTTTGAAGTGTTTGTGCAACATGGCAAGGTCTGGCTGAACATTGAGGTCATCTGAGAGTGTGATGGTTGAAGATGGGAGAGGTGTTGGAAGTGTGTGAATGAGGGGGAAGTGAATTGACCTTGTTGAACGTGGTATGCTGTAATAATGCAGAATGCCATAATACTGTTGAAAATCGCAAAATTAAGGGAGAAGAAGGGAATTGAAAGAAGAGGAACATAAGGAGTGATATGGGGAATAGTGTTCTACATAAAAAGCCATGTTCTCACTACCAAACACATTTGGTGTGTGACAGCAGTGGACTGCACTCAACATGAGTTCAAGCTTACAAATGGCATTGGTGATCTCCAGAAAGGAGAAAAGTGCAATATTCCACATGCTCACTTTGATCATACACTCACACTACCAACAGATACCTCAATATGGATTATCTCATCTTTTCTTTGCTCACTCATTTCTCAATGCTCTCCACCATCAACTTCTCTTATGATGTTGCATGCCAATGGCACATGAAGCTATGGACTCTACCCAAACACCTTCATTTTAGCCACATCAACAAGATCATCCATTTCTTCATCCCTAAGTTTCATCTCACAGCTCATATTCCTGCCTGCCAGATGGCATTTTCGTTCAATTGGACACCTCATGTTGGTCACACAGATGGCGAAGCACCTGAACATGGATGGGCTAACATCAACTGCATTGCTAGTAGCACCAAAGAAATGAGACCTGAGTCACACTGAGACACGCTGGATGACCATTTTGGAGATTGGAATTGGAAGAAAATTACTGTGTTTGGTATGTGTTTTACATATTGTACTGCTATGCTGTATCTGATGGATCATAATAATGCCTCCAGGCTGAATTCTTTTTCACAGAATTACCAAAGCCATGAAGGTGGAGTGGGAGCATCACACAGCATTAAAGGAACTTCAGGAGTCAGTGGCCTCATCTGAGTTAGGCCGAACATCACTTGCTATATGGGAAAAAGAGATTACCACCTCAGAGAATGATCACACTCAGCAGAACCTGTTCAAAAGTCAATGCAATGGTATGCATGATTGGTGTTCAATCATTCATTTTTATTTACATGATAGACAGAGATGACACAGGCAGTGGTTCGCCTCGAACTTGCATGGCAAGACACCAAGGACATAGAGGATGGCCTTTCAGCATCCCTTCATGTGGAAGTCACACTGAGCATCTTGATCAGCACAGGTATCAACCTTGAGCATGTGCAGTAAGTGTCCTTTGTCCAACTCACTCAATCTTTCCACTGATGATCATCATGATGTTCAGACATCATCTTCACGCAAACATCACAAGCCTTGGCCAACATTTGACAGATAATCAACACCAGCTCATTCAGTTCAAAGGACAACACATCTACAGTCAAGGTGCCACCACTCAAGCATGCCAAACAATCCAAACAGTCGAAAATCACCTGATCCTTAGTCATGCCAAGTACACTCATGCTTATTGGGCTTTAATGGCTCTCTCTCACCAAGTCAGCTATCCTGGATGGGATATCAACTTTAAACTGTTGAAGAAGGCCCACCTTTGACCAATGGGTGATTTTGGAGGACAATCTCAAGGAACAGCCATAATGTTGTGGATTTGGTGGAATCACAGAATTGCCACTGGTGATAACGAGAGCCTGCAAGAGTGTACATGTTGTAGTGCTACCTCCTTGTCCAAAATCTTACTTAAATATTTCAGCACTTTGAATTGAATGGTGCAAAGCTTGTGCACATCACCACAGGTGGGTGGAGGAAATCCAGTTGTTATTGGAAGAAATGCACCATGTACTAGCATTTCTAGCCTGGCATGTGGTATGGTGGCAGACACAGGGACCCTTGCATGCCATAGACTGGCCTGAAGATGCTGAGGGCTTGCTTGCATACACAAAACAGCAAGCGGCAATTCGCTGTGGTCTGCATGCAAAGTTCACAGAGAAGTAGAAGAATGTTGGGGATATTGTTGAAGCAGGCATGGGGGATGACATGACTCCTGATGAAGGTCCAACTCTCAATACTCCTCCATGTGATTTTGATGATGTAGACTGATGTACCTAGTTAGAAGTTTAATGAATATTTGCCCCACTCTGTTACGAACTTAGATGGTCTCTCCTTGTGCACGTCGCAAAATGCGATGTCTGTGGCATGGAGTCTGTTTTAGCCTCAAGGACTAGATGATCACTTTGTACTAGCAGAGGTTACCCCTCTGGTAGATAAGGCACTTGCGCTTTATAGACTTAGTGACGACTAGTCACTAAGAAAGACGATAAAGACTGCTTAAGCGTACTGCTCAAGAGAACGTTTGAATACTAAGTAGATTCAAGTTAGGGAAACTACTACTGTAAGTAGGTCGACTACTTATAGGGAGCTGAGACAAGATTCAAGCTGAGTACAAATTGTAAGGGTGAAGGGTAAGTACAGAAAGGGATGTGTCCAGATCATAGGGTGAAGGGCAAGTGCATCAGAGATAAGCGTGTCCGGATCGGTGAGCTAAGTATAGTACATGAGTCACGCATGAGTCAGAGATAACCATACCAAGAATAGATAACTGGTGACAAGATGATCACCCAGAACAGGAAGTGCACAAAGACAAGTAAATGGAACAGTGCGGTGTCAATCTTTGTTGTTGGCCTGCTGAAAACCTCAACAAAACAACAAAACCAAAACAACACTACTGCTCAGCGGTCCCTGTGCTTAGAAGCACTAGGTACAGTAGTTGTTCAATTTGGGTGGCCTGATCCTGATAGTGCGCCAAACACTTCGAGTGTTGAAGGGTTTGGGTGTGTGAAAGGTGGTGAATGATGAGCACAACTAAGTCTGCAATTACCTAGCCATGTTGGAGGGTGAAGAAAGCGTAGACCAACTGCACACATGGCAGCTGAATGGAATAGTGCTGAGCTTGACAAGATGTAAGACAGTGACAAAGTTCCAGGTGAACAATGTCAAAGACGATGATGACGACTGAAGACTTAAAAAACATGAAGCCTATCTGAGGCTTCAAAGACTAGACTGAAATGTGGACTGTGAACTCATGTAGTTATTTTTTCTAGCTAAAGTACAGGGGGTTTATATACTGTTCAGAATCTGTGTATACTTGCTCGTGCCAAAGCAGCACTCCAGGCATATGAGTAAGACAATATAAAAATGATGAGTAAGAAGGAGTGTGTGTGTGTAATGAGAAATGAGTCATATAGGAAGGGGATTATGAATCAAGGGGAAAAACCATGACGAACCAGGACTGCATGACCAATGATGCTTACTCTTCCTCAGTGGCATTACCAAGCACTCTGTAGGCATGACTAAGTGCTGTGCGGTGGCTGTGCCATAATGACATAAGCAT
>JABBWA010000222.1:0-75981 GCA_016628065.1 Suillus lakei | reverse complement strand
ACTCTCAGCATGTTGCAGAAGCCCTACTGGAAAAACGTTCCCGGATTTACTCCGATCGACCATCCTTAGCCACAATCAAGCCGTGTGTCTTTCCAATATTCAATCATTCAATTATCCTGAAGTGCAGCCAGATTTGGTTGGTCAATCAACTTTGTGTCATGGGTTATGGTGACGAATGGCGTCATTGCCGACGACTCTTCCACCAAACTTTCCATCCGACTCTGCATTGAAGTTCCGCCCAATGCAAATGACACGGGCTCGTGAATTGTCGTCAATTTAATTGATGACCCTCAACATTATGAATCTCACTTCGCAACGTCAGTCTATATGTTTGTAAATCTCGAATGATTATTGAGCTACTCATAGATCTCAGCAGCAGTTGGGCTGTCAGTCGAGTATGGCTACCAAACTAGTACTCGTGATGATCCTCTAGTTGAAATCATAGACACTGCAGTGGCTCTTGGCGTCGAAGTGATGACCCCAGAGAGAAATCTTGCTTAAACTCTTCCCCTTTTGTGAGCTCACTCTCGTTGATAAGAAAAACTTGACATCCCACACTTTCGTGCAGTACTGAGGTTACCTGATTGGTGCTGGGGATCTGCGATCAAACGTGATGCTGAAATTTCGACTACTCGCATGACTGAATTGATGGACCTGCCGTTTAAATATGCGCAGGAACATATGGTGGGCATCAATTTAATCTAGTTCGGTCCCAGACGTTGATTATGCGCCTGCTAAGGCCGAAAACTTGGCCCTCGGCCAGTTTTCAATGGTGTCTGATAATTTGCAACGATGGAGAAGCCAAATCATGTGTGCAAACCCATGTCTGAGGTTGCCTTAAAGAAGCAGCTGTACCACTATTATGGGTTCGTCACCTCTTACAAGGGATATTGCGAACTAAGGGATATTTTGCTCTTTGATAAATATCCATGCAGCTGCATATGACCACGGTCAGTGGATGCCCGAATTATATTGTCTGCTGCTCAACCTTCTTACAGACTTCTGCGACCATGATGAGCTTTGCTCTCGCCATGGTGTTATATCCAGATGTTCAGAAACGTGCACAAGCGGAGATCGCCCAGTGGTCGGAGAGATCACTTGCCTACATTTGAAGATAGAGCCTCGTTACCATACATTGAAGCAGTCCTGCGGGAGACGCTCCGATGGAACACCCCTTTTACCCCTTGGTATTATTTCCCGCCGAGTGATCTCGTCTTCACTAATGATCTTATAGGGATACCACATGCTACCCTCGAGCGATGATATATACAATGGCTACTTCATTCCAAAGGTCCGCTGTTTCGTCTAGTGAACAAACTATTTGGTAATATTGTACACCAGGAGCAACTGTCATGTGCAACATATGGTCAGATAGATTCTCCTCGGCTCTTGAGATACTGATGTCACTTATATTGCAGGGGTATTTCACGAGATGAAACACGGTACCCCAACGCATCTCATTTTATGCCAGAGAGGTTCTTGGACGTTAACGGTGTTTTGACTGGCGATGACCCTGCGGGATTCGTTTTTGGCTTTGGCCGGCGTGCATGTGCAGGTGAGTTGAATGGACGGTATGTGATGAGCCGTGGCATTAATATTATTTGATCAGGCCGATATGCTGCTGATGCCTCTGTGTGGTCTGCTATTGTTACCACCCTGTTGGCCACGGTGGAATTTTCTTCCGCTAAAGATGACCAAGGCAAAGTGATCGAATTTACCCCTGAATTCAGGGAGGGGGTCACTCAGTACTTTGTTTTCTTGTGTCATTCCATCCTCCCGTCACTGACAGTTTCACCCATTTAGCACCCCTTTGGCCTTCCCTTGCAGTATTTCAGCACGTTCTCGTACCCATTCAGAACTTGTAGATGTTTTGCGAACTGAAGTATAACATGTTTATGGTGAGAGAATTATCTATCTTCCTTCTTAGTTGCCGTTTCTCAGTGTAAAATTCATCGCTTTAGCTCCATTATGATGTCTCCTTGTAGTATCTTTTCACGTTCTCATGTCCATCATGCAGGACCTGTGGATGCCGATTCTTCAATAACCCCGTGTAGCACTTTGAACGACAAGATGTAACCCGTACAGGACAGGAGTCCAACGCTCAGAACGAATAGTGGATCCCGTCGCTCAAGAGAAGCCGCAGGAAGACGAATGCATATCTGCTAGTGACTTCTAAGAAAATGCCGAAATAGTAGACAAGCCTGCTAGAGGCTGCTGCGGATGTCTAGACCAATCCCTCAAAAACGTTGCCGAAGCAACAGTGACAGGCCCGCCGCTCAGATAAGTCAAGCATTTGCCCAGCTGGACTATATAAAATGGCGTTTCCGAACTCTTTGCAGCTGTATAAAATCTCTGAGGTCGTCTTGTTGAAGAATGGCTCGCCACCCTAGCCGTGGCATAGACAACTTTGGGTGACTATGAGAATATCCGTTCTTCTGAGTGGAGACTCTCGTATCAGCGTCACCGAGTATAGTTTGAGATAGCCTCCTGTAGTCAGACCTGGAAGAGGAAAGAAAGTCTAGATACAACACCATCCCTTCTAGCATTTCATGGCCCGTATCCGACACATCTTTAGCAACCACTTGGGAGTACAATTGAGGCTGCTTCATGGCATAGCGTTAACAATAATGTGAGGTTGAGGACGTCGTGAAAAAATAAAAAATCTCCATGTAAATGGACGTCATCGAAGGACTAGTAAAAGGCATCGACAAATGACAATATATACAAAAGAACTACAACGTAGACGGAATAATTGTTCGCATGCATTAATGTCCTTTGGCGTGTGGGACAGATGTACAACAGGGAGCAAGCACAAAACGAGTCCGTAATGAAGGGGTCATGACTGCGCGCTTGCTGCACCTGGCGTAGTGTTATTAGTATCAGGAGCAGGAGTTATTGTGGATGTCGAGGTTGCAGCAGGCTGCGATTACAATCGTGGGGCTTGAACCAGAACTTGGCCTTGCAATTGGCCTTGCCATTGGTGTGTTGAGGAGTTCTACAGCAGAGAAAACAGCACGAGAAGAACCCACAATGGGAGGGGCGCGACTGCACGGTTGCTGGACCCGGAGTGGTAGTATTGCTAGTAGCAGGAGCAGGGTTGCAGATGTCGAGCTGGCAAAAGACAACGACGACCCCTGGCCGTGCGATTGGATTTGCTGCTGCTGTTGCGTTCGTTCAGCCGGCTGCGGAGCGACAGCCAACAGCTGCAGAGAACTTATTGAACCACAGCGATCGGAAACACATGCGAAATACATAAGTTTTGTCCCGTACTGTAGCAACGTCGACGGTGAAGACCGCGACGCGAAAAGGAAGTCCTCGGGCATTGCTGGAGTCTAATTGCCTCATCGGCGTCGGTTAGAGAATGGCGGAAGAGGGAGCGAGGAACGTGTGCGGACTCCCCAAAGGAAACGCATGAACACTATGATAGCAGTATACAAGAGAACGAAGTGCCGCCAGCTGGGGAGGACTGGGAACAGAGGTCAGAAAGAGAAGTGATCAAAAAAATGCTGACGCCACACATAAACGCTGTCTCGTATGTCGTTGAAAAGTATGGTAATGCTAGCCGCATTCTTGAGCTGGGTTGGACGTCGTGTTGTGTCACACTATGATATCAATCTTAAACGATTGAAAAGATTGAGAAACATGTCACGTACGACCATTAACGACTTTCCATGTGGGATTAGGGGTGGGAGATTAGCATGCTCTTTGGTGAGGGGCGAATCGGCGATGAGATTCGCACTCACATCGGGAATGGAAATGCCAGCTTCATTAAGGATAGCGTCATGACCATCCCACCCGTACAAATAATACTGATGTGGCAGTTAATCTTCGGATAGTTGTGTTACATTGTACACATGTAACGCTGCACATTGATTAATACATGTGACTGACTCCTTAAAAATGCGATGGATAGCGTGAAGATTGATATACAAGAGTAGTCGATCTAGTTGGTGCATGTGCTGGTGGGACAATGAGTCTGCCTCTGGCACCATATGAATCGGGCACACAACCGCGAGGCCTGCTCGTGTGTCAGAGGGTCGAGTTGTAGGCTGAGTTGATTGAGGTTTGGAGGGCGCATATTCCGAAGTTGAACATATGAAACCGACGGCATCTCGCTGAGAATGCACCTATGCTGCAGCACTGAACGGGGAGTGTTGCAATAACCTTCAAAGCACGGCCAAAGTCCAGTGTGTGGCTGTAACGTACGAGTATTGTTTGGATGTAGACACGCCGGTGGTCTTCGATTGGTGAAAAATGCGCGGATGTTGTTTGGGTATTGTTCGCAAAGAGGCTGAGCGTACTCGAAGTATCCAGGCTGCAACTCTAAGCCTTGGAGGCCTTATATGTCGGTGTCTTCAAGTGCCTTCCGAGTTAATTGCGGTGGTGAAGAAGCACGAGTATTGTTTGGATAAGTGTCTACTAGATTTATTGCAAATATATAAAATAAACACGGTCTGCACTGAGCAAAAAAGATAATGCAATGCGTACAAACAAAATCGTCCAAAGACCGACTGCAACGTTGGAAACAAGACAAGTGTGGCGAAAAGACGACAATGACGTAAAAAGTAGCTAAGGGGGAGGTGGGGGAAGAGAAGCATGCTGTAAGCCGATTGCTTACCATACGCTTACATTATCACACTTCACGTGACTCATCCCCTTATATTCCTCGATCCTTGTACTACGAAGATCAGACTCGGGTCTCATACCTACCATCACATACTCATTTAGTACAATGCTCAAGAATCCACAGTTTTGTCCTGTTACCTCTGCCCGATCCATTTAGTGTTCTTTGTCATCTCCCAGACAAGGTTCCACTTTTTTTTTAACAGAAGCAAAACTGGTTTGGTTTATCTAAATGATTATTTCTCAACCCACTGGGCTACCCGCCCATCCCCTGACCTGCCAAACTGTCTTCAAAAAGAAGAAAACCTACCGTCTCCACACCCCTGACCACACAACAGTGTGCAAGGAACCATAGACAACACCCCTCCCCTGAACCATCCTTATCTCCCCTGACACCAATACCTTCAGACGTTATGCCTAATACATGTGCCATCCCAATGAAAATATATTCTGATTCCTTGTCGGATTCAGAAACAGATCCAATGCATATACCTCCCACTCACTCCCACAAAATGACTAAGTCTGCTGTCATTGAGCAATCCGCTCCCAACAAACCACCCAGACTTACAGTGGGTGAAATCACACCACAAATTGCCTGTGATTGGGAAAATGCCTGTGAAACATACTTCCTACACAAGTCAATTGACACTGTTGATCAGGTCAAGATGATAGTGTCTGGGATGACAGACCCACACTTATGCACCTGGTACTTGACCCAACAAGTGGTACTTGACATGGGAACATTCACAGACTATATGATTGCCCTCAGAAGTGCTTGGCTCGAAAGCCACTGGGCCACCAAATTATGCAAGAAGGTCTTGGGCTCTCAGCAAGGCAGCCATTCATTCTATGAATGGGCCTTAGACCTACAAAGCCTGAATGCGCTACTTTATGGAAACCCAACACATCTCTCCGATGACCAGTTACAAAGCCAACTTGAGGCTAATCTCTGTGATGAGCTCACCATTCCAGTTCTCAGAGCTAAACTTGCTGACAATCTCACTCTAAAGAATTGGATTGAGGAAGTTAAACACCTTGATGATGAATGTCTTGAGGACTTAGTGTCCCACAAGAAGATTGCTGAAGAGATACACAGATCATCAAAATGCAACACCACTTCCACAACCAAGACAGCATCCTCATCATACAATGCTTCATCACCTCGTCTAGGGCCACTAACAGAGATCGAACGCACTTTGTTGATGAAACATAGAGGATGTTTCAAGTGCTGAAGATTCTACATCTCACATCAGTCAAAGGATTGCCCTGATGGTGCACCTGAAGCATCTTCCTACAAGATGCTAATGGAGTCAGATGCCAACACAGTAAAACCTAAAGCTAAAGCTATAGCCACTATCAGACCAGTTGCAGCAGTGATGTTGTCATCTGTTCTCGATGACAGATCTGATTCTGAGGATGACATGTGTGTAGCCCATTTTGAAACCGCCCACCTTATGTGACCCTGTCACTTGACAGGTCCTTCTTCTGAATCTTCTGAACATATTGAGGCTCTGATTGACCATGGGTCACATTTAGTTCTGATTGACAACAACATCATCAAATGTCTTGGCCTGTGCAGGCATAAACTGCATAGAAAGATAGAAGCAAATTCTGCATTCATGGACAATTCTTCTTCCCTTTTTTCATTCTCCGAATATGTTCTTTTGTCTCCATCATCAGTTAATAGTGATTGGACTTTGCACACAATACGTGCAATTGTCACACCAAATCTTGCTGTTCCTCTCCTCCTTGGAGGTCCCTTCTTATCACACAACTGTCTCATTATAGATCACAATCATCACACCTGTATTGCCAAGCACTTGAACTATGATCTTTTGAGCCCTCCAGAATACAAGCCATGAGTGACAGTACAAATCCCAACATACCACAACATTGTTACGACCATGCATGCTGAAGGTGCACAGGAGTAGGGTGGACCAAGAAAGGCTTGGCTTCAGCTCGTGCGCTGTGCCCCTTGCCCGAGTACATGCCCTTGATTTCAGAATGGACTAGAACAGAAGTCTGGGGTGTTCCAGAACAAGTCCGGGTCGAACAGTGGACTTGTCTGGCAGACATCCAGAGTATGGATAGTGAAGGAGAAACTGGAGTCGAGACTACCAATGGTAGGGTTTTGAGTAGAACAGAGGTATAGACTGAGAATGGAGGTATGGCTACTCCCAGACGGAGTCCGGAGTAGAAGAATAACGAGGGTAGACTACTGGAAGGTAGAGGTGGAGATATAGTTCCTGGGGCGTAAGTCCAGAAACTCAGAGGGAGTAACTAAGGGTATTTGACCAGGGGAATGACTGTGGGTAACGGAAGTCCTATCCGGCATGGAGTCTGGAATAGGCAGTGCAACGGAGGTTGGTCACCCTATGGATAAACAAAGAGAAAAGTCCCAAAGAGATTAGTCCTTGAGACTACAGAGTAGGAGTGGACATGGAGATCCAGTCCAGGGGATGATAGAGGAAAATAGGACCCATAGGGTACAATAATATTCAAACTGAGGATCTACTAAGTGTTACAGGGGGCTTATATACTGTAAGTAAGTATGTCAGGATGAGTAAGGATGAGACCGGAGCTAGGTGTGGAGCACATGGAAGAGTGGAAAGGCTATGTATGGGACATATGGACAGATAGATAATAGACGGAGCGGAACAATCAAAATGAACTCGGATATGAATGGGGAATGGATCAGATGAATAAGACGGGATGTACATAACCGATAACCAGAGAGAACAGGGGTTTCCTATATTTAGAAATGGGTGGAACTTTGTGAATCAGGGTGGGCGACTAAAGCGAGGAGGACCAGAAGTGGAGGCACAGCCCGAGTGTAATGGTATGGAATAATGAAGAGAGAACTGGAAATGGTAATGATTGTCAGATAGGGGTTGCAGAGGCAGATGATGCATGCAATGGGTAGAGAACTGTATGGCTGGTGGAGTACGGAGATTAGATAGGACTGGAGCAGATGGAGATTAGATGTTCTATAGAAATGAATAACCGGAGATGGGTGAGGCAGAGTATGGAGGTATTGAGGGGTAAAGGGGAGTGGTATAGTGTCCATTGGTTCCGGTGGAAGCAGTACTGGTCTTCAGGACAACCTGGAAGTTCGAGGAGTTGGAATAGGGGCAGATTAGATAGGAACTGAATATTGATTATAGGGTTAGGGTTGATAGAAGCACTGATTTGTGCACGGGATATGACAGACATACGTTGTCTCCATAAAAACATCATTAAAGAACTCAAATCTGTTCTTAGCGACAAACACAATGACATGAACACCATATGCGAATTGCCAAATGTTGTTGGATGACTACATCAACAAATTGACATGCTCACCTTCATTGAGGCCAATAAAGAACACCTCAAATGTCTTGATAAAGAGATGTGTCAGAAATATGAGGATCGCATCCCTGAAGACATCCCACATATTGATCATTTACCCACAGACATTGTTCATCACATTACCTTAAAAGATCCTAACACAATCATACAGTGTAGACACTACAACATGCCTCGAAAATATCAAGAAGCATGGGACATGCTACTCAATCAACACATGGCCACTGGACACTTATGTCCATCATCTAGTAGCTCATTTGTCTCCCCCACATTTCTAATCCCAAAGAGGGACCCTACTGCCTTACTGCAATGGGTAAATGACTACCACACATTAAACACAAATACCATACCAGACAATCATCCCTTACCATGAATCAATGAGATCTTGTGTGACTGCACAAAAGGTAAAATATTCAGAAAAATTGATATGACAAACTCTTTCTTTCAGACTTGAATTCACCCTGATGACATCAAATATATGGTGATTGACATGCCTAAGGGTTTGCATGAGTGGACTGTCATGCCCCCACTACACATCAGTGTTGAATGTTCATCGCCTTACGTGGTCTAATCAGGAAAATCTGCCATGCATATCTAGATGACATAATCATCTGGTCACAGACAGTTGCTGAACATGTGAAAAATGTCAAGTTGGTCTTGGATGCACTATGCAATGCTTGCCTTTTCTGCTCACCAAAGAAGACCTCGTTATGCTGTACAGAAATTGATTTCCTTGGCCACCATATTTCAGCCTCTGGAATTGAGGCCAACAAATCAAAGGCAAAATGAATCCTCAACTGGCCAATACCTAAGTCTACCAGTGATGTGTCTGAGTCCTGGGAATCCCACATATTGCAGTTACCTATCTCCGTATTATACGAGTGAACGGACATGCATAATATCCCATATGATACTGGGCCAGCAGGACCATGGGCCGAAGGTAGAAATATCCTCGACTATGACGGATGGGCCGGGAGTGATATTATTCCCGATGGAGGCGAGTGGGCCCATGTGGGGAATATGTAGAGTAGATGAGTGGGCCGATGGACATCAGTATTCTATAGACGGATGGGCTGAGGTAGTTGGATATTATGTAGATCGGTGTACCAAGGTAGATGTGTATCAAATCAACAGGTATGCCAAGGGTACTTGTTATCACATACACGGGTGGGCCCAGATGTAAATTATATTAGATGGGTGGGCCGAGGGTGTTATATAATACATTAGACGGGTGGGCCAATGTATTAGTATTATTTTGTAGACGGGTAGGCCAAGGGTGTTAAATAATACATTAGACAGGTGGGCCGATGTATTAGTATTATATTGTAGACGGGTGGGCCGAGGGAGCGGTGAAATATTTATTATACATACGGGTGGGCCGACGTGGGGGTATATAATATAGACGGGTGGGCCCAGGTGAATGATAATTATAGACATGACAGAGCTCAGGTAGTTGTATATCATCAAAATCAAAGGAGGTAATAATTCAAAGTCATGTAATGATGAAGGTCATAAGTGCCAGAAGATTGAGCACCCAGTACTGACATGAACATGTAGTACCAACTACCGAGTAGCTAATACACCCGGCTTGTGTTGCCCTACGAGACACCCAAGTTCCGACTACCGAAACTCGAGTGAAGTGTACCGAGTGCCGAGACCCAGGTCTCGACAAATGAATATTTGATATCCAGCACACTTCCAATCATCTGGTATTTCATTGAGCAATGGATGATAATACATCCTTGAAAGCCAACATCATGCAAGGCTCCCTTATCTGATCCTCGCTATCTCCACCTACTGAATGCCAAATGCCAAGTTCCGACTACCGAAAATTGAGTGAAGCGTACCGAGATCCGAGACCCGGTGTCACGCACCAAACGTGTTTGGTAGCGAGAACATGGTTTTATTTTATTTATATCTTCATTTCCCATATCATTCCTTACTCACCTTTTCATTTGTTTCCCTTCCTTTCCTTTAATTTTTCGATTTTTCAGCGATTTTCAACAGTATTACGGCATCCCGCATTTTTACGGCATTTTGCATTCAACGAGGTTTATTCACCTTTCCCCCATTCACACGCTTCCAACGCTCTCCCATCTTCACCCACTACACTCTCAGACAACCTCAGCATCAGCCAGACCATGCCAAATTGCACCAATACGTCGAAAACCGCGTCTTTATTCATCCTGTCCTCATCACCCTACCATTTCCAATCCTCTTCAGCGGTTTATATTCGTCGAACCATTCAAACCATTATCCACTCGCACCTCACCTTCATGATCACTGTGGACACCATGCCATTCCATCCTAACGCTCACCAGAGATTGCAAACAACCAAGTCCCTATGCAGATGACCAATCCCTTTATCATGCTGGGGAAGTGTCTTACAGACTGTGTATATCCCATGATCCCTGCATGTCGACATTCTGCACCAACAACCACATGACATCTCTGCAGCAGAGCATTCAGATCATCACACCATCATGGCATCATAGCATCATCACTCCATTCCATTCTCCACTGCCCATATGCTGCGTCATTGCTGCGTCACAGCTCTTGCATCATCACCGCACAGCACTTTGTCATGCTTGCATAGCAATTGGTCATGGTGACTCAGGTCATGAGTCATGGTTTGTAATGGTCACAGCCCTGCTTTATCATCGCTTTTTCATTCTCTGACTCATTCTTTGTCTTTATGACTCATTCTTTATCCCTATGACTCATTCTCCATTCTTATGCATAGGATTTGTTCTATTTTTCGAAATTGCTCAGTCATTACCCCTGAAGCGCAGCACATTCATTCCATTCCCTCCTTTCATTGCCCTCTTCATTGCCCTACTCATTGCCTGGAGTGTTGCTTTGCATACACAGACATACGCAGGTACTCTACTCTATATAAACCCTGTACTTTAGCTACAGAAAAATCAACTCCTTCAGTTCACCATTCCATGTCCATTCTCCTCTGAAGCCTCAGATAGGCTTCACATTTTACAGTCCTCTGTCATCATTCCTGACATTGTTCACCTGGAACTTTGTCACTCTGCTTTACATTTATTCCAGTCCAGCCCAGTCTATCCATTCCAGTCTGCTGCCAGTGTGCAGTACTTTGCTTTCTTCACCCTCCAACTCCCACAAACCCAAACTCTTCAACAACTCGAAGTGTTTGGAGCACTATCAGGGTCAGCCCACCCTATTTTGAACAACTACTGAACACAGCGCTTCTAAGCACAAGGACCGCTGACCAGTAGCGTTGTCTGGTTTTGTTGTTTTTGTTGAAGGTTTCAACAGACCGGCAACGAAGATCGACACCGCCCAAGCCGTTCAGAATGGTCGCTCGGCCTTGAGTAGTTGTGGTATGGAAGGGTCGTGAAGATTTCCATGATGGTGTTTGTAATCACCGAGTCAATCTTGAATGGATTGCACTTGCAGATAACTTAGCACAAAGATAAATGATCTATGTTAGATACTCACATCCTGTGTGTTTGTATGACCCGAATGGGCAGAAGTCCCGGACCATCGAACGTAAATCTTTGTTAGTGAGGTCTGGCTGGTCTGAATGAGATTCAGTAGATGTTTCATCAGCTTGAGAGACACATTAAGTATCAATAATCATCTGAAATCAATGAACTCACATAGCATCGACTCTTCTGGTGGAGCCGGAGCATCACACTTGGCATCAGCAAAATCTGGCATCTCATCAACGTCGATAACATCATCCTCAGGCCCTAGGTACAAGTCTGGGTTGATCGCCAAACCCGGTTGATCAGCTTGAGCCGGAGGTGATCGATCTGTGAGCATGAATGGTCATACTTGATCCAAATGAATATATAAACTTACCGGTGTCGATCTTCGTTGTTGGCCTGCTGAAAACCTCAACAAAAACAACAAAACCAAAACAACGCTACTGCTCAGCGGTCCCTGTGCTTAGAAGCGCTGGGTACAGTAGTTGTTCAATTTGTGTGGCCTGATCCTGATAGTGTGTCAAACACTTTGAGTGTTGAAGGGTTTGGGTGTGTGGAAGGTGGTGAATGATGAGCACAACTAAGTCTGCGATGACCTAGCCATGTTGGAGGGCGAAGAAAGCGTAGATCAACTGCACACGTGGCAGCTGAATGGAATAGTGCTGAGCTTGACGAGGTGTAAGACAGTGACAAAGTTCCAGGTGAACAATGTCAAAGACGATGACGATGACTGAAGACTTGAAAAATGCGAAGCCTATCTGAGGCTTCAAAGACTAGACTGAAATGTGGACTGTGAACTCATGTAGTTATTTTTCTAGCTAAAGTACAGGGGTTTATATACTGTTCAGAATCTGTATATACTTGCGCGTGCAAAGCAGCGCTCCAGGCATATGAGTAAGACAATATAAAAATGATGAGTAAGAAGGAGTGTGTGTGTGTAATGAGAAATGAGTCATATAGGAAGGGGATTATGAATCAAGGGGAAAAACCATGACGAACCAGGACTGCATGACCAATGATGCTTACTCTTCCTCTGTGGCATTACCAAGCACTCTATAGGCATGACTAAGTGCTGTGTGGTGGCTGCGCTGTCGTGAACATCCTACCTGCAGCCTTGCAGAGCATCATTTCCCCATGCTGGCCAATACCTACACTCACAGTCCGGAGTCATTCCAAAGAGCCGCGAACAGTTCCGGATAGTTGCGGTCAGTTACGCACCTTCGCGCGTCGATGCGGTGGCTCCGCATACTGGGTTACGATCCGCATCAATCCGCATAACCGTACCGGTCCCTTGCATCGTCCTCCCATGTCCTGTCCACGTCCATCCAACCCCACTGGTGCGTTATTAGTCTCTCCTTGTCACTCATTGATCGTTTGCAGCCTCATTTACATACTTTTCCCATACATGAGGCAGACTTAGCGCTATTACATGTTACATCGTTCGGGCTCACTTGTACATATGCGATCGCCTATACCGTCCCAGATTCGTACGCATTTACTTATATACGGACTGAGGACTCGTATCTCAGCACTTTTCTACATTCCCTTCCTCTGAGTCGGTGTTGCAGGAGTCACTGGCCTTAGTTACTACGCTCTAATCCTTGTGCAATTTGATTGCTGTTCTCATCATCACGCGCGAGCTCCGCATTAAAGCATTCGACTACCGCTAGTTTATACCTAGGAACCTCGTCGCGAATACCGGAGTAGTTCCCAGTACACTTCGCATTCGCATTCACATCCCACATACCCGGTACCCATACCCGTTCCACCCGTCATACCCGTCACTCGATACCTGGTACCTGGATTCGTATACCTGGCCTCCATTCAGTTATATCCGCACTCTTTTACTCCGCACCCGCACCGCACTCACTTCGCATCCGCATCGCGCCTTCTCGCATCTTCGCATCTCTAATGGCGGTCGTCGCATAGGTCTCACACCCAACCGCATTTAGTCCCTTCGCTCTTACTACAGGAGGAACTGCTCTCAGAGCTATCCCTTTGGGTCGACTACTAATTTCGCACCAACCAGGATCGACGCGCTATCACTATAGCAAGTTTCAACGATTTCTCCCACAACTGGAGCCCACCGCGAGGGTTTCTTGTTTCTAGGTTCACTGTGCTCACCCAAGAGACTCTTCCCCACCCCAACATTCCATACTCCAATTCTTACCCAACCATAGTCACTCTCTTCCCCTGTTTTCACCTGGACCTTCTCCCCCCTCCGCACTGATAGGCGATTTTCCCACGCGTTTTTCGAGCGGATCTCTCGCTTTTCAAGGGCTGTATTCCCCTCGTTCAGAGCCTTCTTTGGACCCCCTATTTGTCCGATTTGGAGCAGAGGTTGTTGAGATATAGAGATTTTCGTGTTTTTGAGAGGTTGAGGAGAGATAAGCTTTTCCTGGGAGTACCAAGGCCTGTCCCATCTAGCTCTTTTTGTGGCATATCATCCCTTAGTGGCTCTGTCCATCGCCCAAATCCGCTTCCTGATCTGACCAGCTGTGATCATGGGATATATACAGTCTGTAAGACCATTCCCCAGCACGATAAGGGGTTAATCATCTGCATCTGCATGGTGATAGATTGACTGGATGAGCGGTGAGGATGGTATGGAATGGCGTGTGCATCCATGGTTGTGGTGGTGAGGAAGTGAGTGGATAATGACTGGAATGGTTTGATGAATATAAGTCGCTGAAGAGGATTGCCAGGGGAAATGGTAAGGGGATAAAATCAAGACGAATAAGGGTGCAGTTTTGAAGTGTTTGTGCAACATGGCAAGGTCTGGCTGAACATTGAGGTCGTCTGAGAGCATGATGGTTGAAGATGGGAGAGCGTTGGAAGTGTGGGAATGAGGGGGAAGTGAATCGACCTTGTTGAATGTGGTATGCTGTAATAATGCAGAATGCCATAATACTGTTGAAAATCGCTTGAAAATCACAAAATTAAGGGAGAAGAAGGGAATTGAAAGAACAGGAACATAAGGAGTGATATGGGGGAATGGTGTTCTACATAAAAAGCCATGTTCTCGCTACCAAACATGTTTGGTGTGTGACACCGGGTATTGCAGCCAACACATCTGGTGGTCCGGATGACACAGGATGATACTCTATGTCCTCATCCAGCCCAAGGTATAAATCATCTAAGGGATATCCAGTAAATAGATAAGGCATGATAAGAACACAACATACCTAGTGATGCCCGGGACACAAATGACTCATCCACATCCATTGAATTATAGTCGGTCACCAGAGGGTCATTAAATCTCACAGCTGGATGAGAGCTCATGTTGTGGGGAATTGATTGACTGATTGACTGATAATTGAAAAAAACTTCGAAGTTCAAGACAAACCCGGCAATTTCCAAAAAGTTGAACCACGGCCAAACAAAGACACACAATCAACGATTTTATAGATTGTCCATCACATGTCTTGTTTCTTTTGAAACTTCATCCTTGTGATAATAGATTTCAACCTGATTTCAAGATCTCTAAATCTCTCAACTCAATCATCATGTCTACTCCAGTTGACACCACTTTGACCAGTCTCAAGGAAAGCACTGCCCATATCAAGGCCATCATCTGCGGTGCCCGGCAAATTCCCCCGGGTCCCAGCCACTTTGCTCTGACATCACAGGTCACTGGACTTGTGGTATGTAGCACGGTCTTTGTGTTCCCTTTTCTGTTCTCTAACATCTGGGCAGGCTCATGTAGTCAAGGAGCATGGGGCTGGACCCCTGCCCGGCATCGTCCTTTCATGCTCCAAGGAGCTCATGCAAGTCCGGAGCATGTCTCCCCAGGTCTGGCCCGACTGGTTCAGCATTGGGCATGATGATCCCCGTCTCTTGAAGCACCCCTGGCACGCCAAGGTCCTCGCCTGGGAGGCTCTGGGTGACAATACCTTTGATCTCCCAGTCGCTGCTCCTCCCTCAACAGGTCTGATTCCAGTCAACCTTCCCTCCCCACCTGTCCACGCTGGCAATGTCACAGGTCCATCTACCAACCCCACCACCAAGTACTGGGACAAGGGGAAAGGTAAGGCTGTCTTTGCTGACCTGGAGGCTGAGGCAGAAGGGAGTAGGAAGAGGAAGTCTCCGATGATTTCGGAAACCCTCCTCCCAACCTCCGAAGTCGGCGATGAAGAATCACAAGCATACAAGGTCGACTTGTGTTGTGAAGTCAAAGCCCTTCGTGGAGTCAGAAGATGATGATCAACCAATGATCAAGGTATGTCATCTGGGTCGTCTTTTCATTGTCTCACATTTTTTCATAGCCATTTTCAGGTGGAGTGCCGGAGGTCGTCGTTCCCCGGCTCTCCACAATTATTGCAAGGACTCCGAACTTGCCTCACTCACCCCGGGTACTGATGAAGAAACCCTTCGGCCCTGCCACAGTAAGTCTGATTTATGCGTCCGGGACTCAGGCATTGTCGATCTTCATTGCCAGTCTGTTAAAACCTTCAACAAAAATAACAAACCAAACAATGCTACTGGTCAGCGGTTCCTGTGCTCAGAAGGCTGGTTCAGTAGTTGTTCAAAGGAGTGGTCTGACCCTAGTAGTACTCCAAACACTTCGAGTGGTTGAAGGTTTGGGGTGGAAGTTGGAATAGATGAAGCTGCACATGGGGCAGCTAACTGGAATGAATAGGCTTGGAATAGATGAAGCAGAGAGACAAGGTTCCAGTTGAACAATGTCTAGAATGATGATGATGATGAAGACTGAAAAATGCGAAGCCTATCTGAGGCTTCAGAGGGGAATGGACATGGAATGTGAACTGAAGAAGTTGATTTCTCTGTAGCTAAAGTACAGGGGTTTATATAGAGTAGAGTTCCTGCATACGTCTGTGTATGCAAAGCAACACTCCAGGCAATGAGTAAGGCAATGAAAAGGGCAATGAAAGGGGGGAATGGAATGAATGTGCTGCGCTTCAGAGGTAATTACTGAGCAATTTCGAAAAATAGAACAAATCCTATGCATAAGAATGGAGAATGAGTCATAGGGATAAAGAATGAGTCATAAGGACAAAGAATGAGTCAGAGAATGAAAAAGCGATGATAAAGCAGGGCTGTGACCATTACAAACCATGACTCATGACCTGAGTCATCATGACCAATTGCTATGCAAGCATGACAAAGTGCTGTGTGGTGATGATGCAAGAGCTGTGATGCAGCAATGACGCAGCATATGGGCAGTGGAGAATGGAATGGAGTGATGATGCTATGATGCCATGATGGTGTGATGATCTGAATGCTCTGCTGCAGAGATGTCATGTGGTTGTTGGTGCAGAATGTCGACATGCAGGGATCATGGGATATACACAGTCTGTAAGACACTTCCCCAGCATGATAAAGGGATTGGTCTTCTGCATGGTGAATTGGTGGTTTGCAATCTCTGGTGAGCGTGAGGATGGAATGGCATGGTGTCCACAGTGATCATGGAGGTGAGGTGCAAGTGGATAATGGTTTGAATGGTTTGATGAATATAAGCCGCTGAAGAGGATTGGAAATGGTAGGGAGATGAGGACAGGATGAATAAAGATGCGATTTTCGACGTATTGGTGCATGTGGCATGGTCTGGCTGATGCTGAGGTTGTCTGGGAGAGTAGTGGGTGAAGATGGGAGAGTGTTGGAAGTGTGTGAATGGGGGAAATGTGAATCAACCATGTTGAAGGTGGGATGCCATAATACTGTTGAAAATCACTAAAAAATCGAACAATTAAAGGAAAGGAAGGGAAACAAATGAAAAGGTGAGTAAGGAATGATATGGGAAATGAAGATATAAATAAAAAAACCATGTTCTCGCTACCAAACACATTTGGTGCATGACACCGGCATGACAGTTCTCGTTGGGTGAGGAAGTTTTCCAGAGTTCTGTGGTCGGTGTAGACCATGAAAGGAGTGCCAAGTAGCTTGATGCGCCATTTTTTGAGTGCACGTATGATTGCTAATAATTCTTTTTCATGCACCAGATAGTTTAATTGAGACGTTCGTAGCTGCATGGAGTCAAAGGCAACTGGGCGTACTGTTTGTGGTGTTGGGCCCACACTAAGCATAGCACCAACATGCCAGTCGCTTGCATCACAGGTGACGAAGACTTTGTTTGTTCCAAGGTTGTCGTGGTCTATCGTTGTAAGACAGTCATGACTGACAACCAATTCCTTGATCACATTGAAGGCTGTCTGATGCTCGTTGTTCCAGCCCGGCCACTCTTGTTCAGCAGTTTTCGTTGTTAACGGTGTCAACAGACGAGTGTGGTCCGCGAGACTTGGCAGGAATTGGTCCAGGTAGCAGATGAGCCCTAGGAACGAACGTACGTCACTTGTTGATTTGGGTATGAGCCAATCCAGAATTCATTTAGCTTTTGTTGTGTCGGCTTCAATTCTGGACACAGAGATTCAATGTCTGAGGAAGTCAATTTCTGTGCAGAAGAGTGATGTTTTCTTGGGTGAGCAGAAGAGCAAAGCTTTTTGTAGCGTGTCCAATACTAATTTGACGTTCTTGGCATGTTCAGCCATGGTTTGCGACCAGATAATGATATCGTCCAGGTAAGTGTGGCATATTTTGCCGATGAGGCCTCATAAAGTGATGAACATGCAGTGTTGGTGTGTTGGGGAGCATTCCTCCCACCCTGCGGCATTACTGTCCATTTGTGTAATCCTTTGGGTGTGTCAATGGCGGTATACTTGATGTCGTCAGGGTGGATCCTCATCTGGAAGAAGGAATTGGTCATATCAATTTTGCCAAAAACTTTACCTTTAGCGCAGTCTCGCAAAATTTTGTCGATTCATGGTAGTGGATGGTTGTCGGGCATGGTGTTCGCATTTAGTGCATGGTAATCATTTACCCAACGAGGTAAAGCGGTAGGGTCCTTTTTTGGTATGAGAAACGCTGGTGAAACAAATGAGCTTGACAAGGGGCAGAGTCGTCCAGCAGCAATGTGTTGGTTCAGTAGCGTGTCCCAGGCTTCACAATATCTTTGGGGGGTGTTGTATCGTCTACATTGGATGATCGTGTTCAGATCCTTTAATTTGATGCGATGGACGACATCCGTAGGCAGTTCATTGATATGTGGGATGTCATCTGGGAATCTGTCTTCATACTTATGACGCATTTCTTTGTCAAGTCGTTCAAGGTGCTCCTTGTTTGCTTCAATGAAAGCGAGAGTTTTGATGTGTTGACGTAGCAAAGCGACAATGTTGGGCATTTTCGATACGATATTTGTTTCATTGCGTCGCTCATCCAAGACGGTTTCGAGTTCCTCAACGATGTTTTTACGTAGTTGGCGGAGTTCATGGTTTGTCGAAACACATGGTGTCATTTGCCTTTTGCATGCGGGGGGGTTCAAAAGATCGTAGTTTAAATCTTTGGCAATACAGGTGCGAAAATCGTGATCTATAACAAGACAATTGTGTGATAAGAAGGGACCTCCAAGGAGGAGAGGAACGGCAAGTTCTGGTGCGATAATTGCACGTATAGCATGTGAAGTCCAATCATGATTAACAGACGACGGGGACAATATAACATATTCAGAGAATGAAAAAGGAGAAGAAGAATTGTTCATGAAGGCAGAATTTGCTTGTATCTTTGCATGCAGTTTGCACTTGTGCAGGCCGAGTCAATTGACAACACTTTCATCAATCAGAACTAAGTGTGACCCATGGTCAATCAAGGCGTCAAAACATTCAGGAAGTTCAGAAGAAGGGCCTGTCAAGAGACAGGGCCACATAAGGTGGGTGGTTTCAAAAGGGGCTACGCACATGTCATCTTCGGAATCGGATCCATCATCGAGAACAGACGACAGCATTACAGCTCCCACCGGTCCAACTGCCACTACAGTTTTGGTTTTGGGTTTGGCTGTGTTGGCGTCAGATTCTGTGAGGATTTTGTAGGAAGATGCATCAGGTGCGCCATCTGTACAGTCTTTGGATTGATGTGAGACGTAGAACTTCCTGCACTTGAAGCAACCTTTGTGCTTCATCAATAAAGCGTGTTCTGTTTCTGTCAGTGATCCTAGACGAGGCGAGGAAGCATTGTATGTATTTGAAGACGAAGATGAAGTTTTGTCTGTGGTAGACGTGGGCCTCTTTGATGACCTGTGAATCTCCTTGGCGATTTTTCTTTGAGAGGCTAAGTCTTCGAGACGTTCATCGTCGAGATGTTTGACCTCCTCGATCCATTCCTTGAGAGATAGGTCGTCGGCGAGTTTAGCTCTGAGTATGGGGATGGTGAGCTCATCGCAAATATTAGCTTCGAGTTGGTTTCGTAATTGAACATCAGAGAGATGTGTAGGGTTCCCGTATAACAAGGCATTCAGGTTTTGTAGATCCAAGGCCCATTCATAGAATCCGCGGCTACCTTGCTGCGAGCCTAGGACCTTCTTGCACAACTTGGTTGCCCAATGGCTCTCGAGCCAAGCACTTCTGAGGGCAGTCATATATTCTGGGAAGGTGCCTGCGTCGAGGGTTGCCCGCTGGGTCAGATACCAACTGCATAGGTGTGGGTCTGTCATTCCAGAAGCTATCATCTTGACTTGATCTGCCACGTCAATTTGTTTGTGCAAGAAGTACATGTTGCAGGCATTCTCCCAGTTGCAAGCGACTTGCAGAGTGATCTCACCTGCCGTAAGTTTTGGAGGTTTGTTGGGGGCAGACTGTTCAACGACAGCAGACTTTGTCATTTTACGGGAATGGGAGGGGAGTATATGCGTCTGGTTCGGTTCCAAATCCAAGGAGGAATCATAATATATTTTCTTTGGAGCGACATGTGTGTTGGGTGTGGCATCTGATGATATTGGGGTCAAGGGAGATAAGGGTGGTTCGACAGGGATGTGTTGTCTATCGTTCTTCGCACACTGTTGCGTGGTCAGAGGTGTGAGGACAGTAGGTTTCCTTCATTCAGAAGGCAGTTTGACTGGTCGGGTAATGGGCGGGTAGCCCGGCGGGTTCAAGGATAGTTGTTTAGATTTAAGAAACCAGTTTCGTTTCTGTTAAAAAAAAAGTGGAACCTTGCCCGAGAGAACAACAAGGAACACTGAACAGATCAGGTGAAGATAACAGGACGAAACTGTGGATTCTTTGAGTGTTGTACTAATGCGTAGGTGATGATAGGTAGGAGACCCGAGTCTGGTCTTCGTAGTACAAGGATCGAGGAATATAAGGGGATGAGTCACGTGAAATGTGATAGTGTAAGCGTATGGTAGGCAATCAGCTTACATGCGGCCAGATATGTCTTTATTTCATTTCAAAGGTACAACTAATGCTGATATTAGACTACAACATACTGCTTTCAGATCTTCTCTGCCGGTCTGATATATCTCCGTGGTTCGAACAGGTTCAGCAATTCCTACAGGTCATCGAACCGGGAACTGGACCGACGGTTCGGTTCCTCTCATTGCCCGAACCTTGGACTGGACTTCGGTCAAGTTCATAACGGTTCGAGTTCGAACCACGGTTCTGAACTGGACTCGGCCACCACTAGGTAAATATCGCGACTATGGGCACTGAAATAGATCATTGAATCTGAGCAACTTACCGGACACTAGAGTTGCATGCTTACCGTGCCCAGTATCGGACTCAGAGAAGAACTTCTCCTCCGACCGCTGGAATGTTTGACTATGGTCGTCCATTGGAATACAGTACCTGTATGACGACAATCGACAAGCGCAGAACGTCAGGAGGGAGTCACTTACCATATGGCATGGATCCGCTCCTCCAATTCCTTTGCGTTTGCTCGATCTGAGATAAACTTCTTCATGTTGTCAAATTCTTCTTCGGAGCCCGCTTCAAACCCGCACGAATCGTGAAAGACGAAACCGAGATTGCTCTTGAACACCATCTCGTTTGCGATGTCGTGATTCCCGCGCTGAGCGTCCGTTAGCGCATGTATGCCCACAGGGCAGATCGTGTACATACTTTGATCGAAGATGCTACAACAGCGGCATCGATCTACCCACAACTGATCAGCGATAGACGCGTGCATGGCATAGATCGTCGCCCGTACCTTCTTTCCTTTGGTATCATAAATTTCTGGGTCCTCCGTGGTGTTGCAGACTTTCTGAAGAATGGTCGTTTTGCCTGCGTTTGCTCGCCCAACGATCAGAACTCGAAAGCGCCCGATTCTCTTTCTGAGGTCAGACTAGGCATCGATGGTTGCCATCGGGAGATCTTGATGTGCGTGCTGAAGCAGAGGTGGTTCGTTTGCCAAGTTGTGTGGATACAGAACGAGATCGCAGTGAGGTATGATAGCGAACGATCAGGAAGCAAAGTTGAAGTAAAGGCTCTTATAGCTTATCACACGCGGCGTCTATCACCCTGTATTAGGCAGTCGGTTCTCTCGCACCGGCATGGAGTTGCAACTGTTCAATCGTTCGTACAATAAAGCACAAAGATTACACGACAAACGACAAACAACGCCGAATTATAAGATCGTTGATAGATATATGAACTACAAAATGAATAATCAGAATATGATAGAAGTGACAGAATTTCCGTCTTACCTACCCGTCTGGCTGAATAGCAGTGATATCCGAAATATCCACGGGTGAGCTCGATCTTCCAATCTTCCAAGCTCTTCCAGTTGATCCTTGAGATGTCTTCCAGCAAAAAAGAGCATGTGAAAGTATATGACAACCTCAAGAATAGTGGCATACCGTGGCACTCGACAGGTTCTGCACGTTTGAAACTCCCGCGAGAGATGGTAATTCTGGGTATGAACCAAGGGCGGACGGAGCAGTAGGTGTTGAGCGTGTTGTCTGAGCTCGGACATCGGCCACGCTCGTCGGTGCTGGGGGAAATGCCGAAATGGCGGGCCACGGGAGCTTGTGAGATTCATAAATAGCTTGTGGCAGGTTTGGTACACGTTCTCGAATGAGGTCGATTGCTCGTGATACTGTAGAAATGGTGCATAAAAACATGCTATTGTCAAGTATCAGGGAAGACGAACTGGCCATCACACACTTGGATTCAGAGGGCCGGCGTGCGAATACCGACTCCTGAGCAGGATGGACAAAGTTCCTTGCGACCGCAAGAGTCGCCGTACAATCCGATCCTGTGTGCCACCGTTAACTGGGTCCTCCTTCGACTCTTCCTGCCCTGGAACTTACTGTGATGAGCAACATCGTTCAGGCCGAGTCCTCCTCGGTTCATAGCGAGCTCCATCTTTCGACGGGAATTAAGATCACAAAGTCGAGATCATATAGCGTCAACGATTGTGGTGTAAGTGATGAAGTATATGAGCCTGCGCCTAGAATGTGCAAAATAGCATGCTTAGCGAGAATGGTGAGTGTGAAAAACTTGCGGTGCAAGCCAATTGACCCACTGGTTTGAAAGTATTCGTGACTCTGCCTTGAATTCGGTCATTTCGGGAAACGCCGACAGAATTGAGGAACATACTGCTGAATGAGCACTGAATGCTGGGCGCATGGTATGGGCGAGATCATCTGGGGTGGCCTATACCAATTTCGCGGATATCCAACGTCAGGTCAATAAACCGGGCGAAGCGACTGCTGTTTGCGTCTGTATCCCTCCGCGAGCAGTACATTGACCAATTTGCTGCAGCAGTTGGAGAGGAAGAAACTATGCGTGCCGAATTGGAATGGATAGAAGCGCCCCAGTTCAAAGATCATCAACATGTGCTCAAATGTTCGCTATGTCAATGTCAATCGGGCCTGGGTACCGGGTGCCCAGTGGAGCAAAAGGAATAGGATAAGTAGTTGAATTTGAATAGAGGTGCGACGTCCTTCTCTGACCCCTGGTTCCTAAAGCTCGTGACATAGCCTAGATGCTTGAGTGGCATTTGTACTTGGTGTTCCTTTTTTCCATCATGATGGACATTGGAATCATGAATATTCACCACGCGTTGGTGGAAGCTTCCTATGGCTCCGAGGGCTTAGTCAGCATACGCTGATTCAGATCTTTGGGTTTATGCATCATCTGTGGTCTTCTAAGATAAAACCACGGTTCAAGGCATTTGTAGAGCTTCTGTGCCGCAAGGCGTCTCATCTTGCGACATCTCTGCTCGACATGTCAAACCTCTCGCCGAACTTTTGAACACAGTGACTCCCACGGCATGCGGTGTCGGTGTGCTATTGTATTGAAGGCAATGCGTGTTGTGCTGGCTCATGTCAAGCTTAAGCCAGGTGGATTGGACTCGTATCGCTTTGCCAGGACCCGAGTCACGAGTAACTGGTCACTTCAAGCGCTCAGTCAAGGGTAACCAACCAATGACAATTGATCATCTTTCATTGTCATCGAAAATTGAAGGTACCATGGTTTGATGCTGCTCCACACTTATAATCAGCACTAACTGTCTCGGGAGTCCCCTCAGGTCGTATCGGTAAACTACCAGAGGGCATTAGATTGGATTGAATATCCATGTCATCAAGCACCCGTAAGCATCGTCTTCACCAAAACGACGTTAGCGCTAATGTCACTACTACCCATCCATTAGAGGTCCAAATACAGGGGTTGGATCAACTGTGGTGCCATCTTCATCAACTTTCATCACCGATGCAATGTCTACAGTTCAGTACCGCTCCCTTGGCAAGACTGGTCTCAAAGTCTCCGTGCCAATCGTGAGTTGCGAAACGCTTGTTGCTAGCGCACATCACTTACCATTAATTATCCATAGCTGGGCACGATGAGCTTTGGAACGTCGATATGGGCTGTACGTGATGACATCCTGTTTCATTCACCGCATCCTAAACCTCTTACAGTCAAGGGTCCTTAACGAGGAGCCCTCTATCAAAACCATGAAGGCTGCTTGGGACCTTGGCATCGACACCATCGACACCACCAACACTTACTCAAACGGCAAGTCAGAGCGCCTCATCGCCAAGTTCATCGAAAAGGTGTGCTTTACGGCTGTCCTAAATTGACGATATCTTGATGTACGAACTCCATAGTATAACATTTCTCGCTCCCAGATCAAAGTACATCGGCCTTGTCGCTAGTGATCCTACCATCCAGTCGTTCTTCAGACCCAGCCTCGACAAGCTGCCCAAGTACGTTAATCCACGTGGCTTGTCTCGCGCGGCAATTTTCAACGCCGTTGACGCGTCCCTCGATCGTCTCGAGACTCAATACATCGATCCCTTGCAGATCCACCGCTTCGACGCTTCAGTCACCCCTGAAGAGACCTTGAAGGCACTCCATGACCTCGTACATAGTGGTAAAGTCCATTATATCGGTGCTAGCTCCATGTGCTGCTGGCAGTCTGCCATGTTGAACGACGCAGCCGTTCGGAATGGCTGGACTAACTTTGTCAGCATGCAGGATGAGTACTCGCTACTCTACCGTGAGGAGGTGTGTCCTTAAAAATCACGAAATTTGGTCTCCAGTTTAACATTGTGTTTAGGAACGTGAGATGCTTGCTCATTGTAACTAAAACGGTATCGGTATCATCCCCTGGGCTCCTCTAGCTTCCGGTGTCCTCGCACGTCCCGTTAGCACAGAGACGACGCGTATCAACTCTACCAAGGGAACCCCTTTCGAGAGAAAGTTGAACAATGCAGACGCAACCATCGTGAACCGCGTTGAGGAGCTTTCCAAGAAGAAAAATAGTAAGATGAGCCGGATTGTGTTGGCCTGGGTTGCATCAAGGGTGTCGGGCCCTACCGTGGGTATCAGCTCTCTAAGGTTGCATGAGAGTACTATCGAGGGAATCGAGCTCACCCCGGAGGAGATGACATACCTGGAGGAGCCGTGCATATTCTGCTTGCATGCTTTTTCAACATCAGACTGATGACACCTTTACAGGTATGAGCCCAAGGCTATCTCTGGCCACCTTGCATTGCGATACCGGAGGTCTTGCAAGGGTATGAAGGCTGACCTGAGTATTGATATGATGTGGTGGTTAGGAGGAGTGGCCGCGGTGAGTTGAGGGGATTATGACAGAGACCTCAGTTGGGTCAAGATCTGATGGAGCTCATGTTGAGAAGCACCCGCTTCAACATGTTTGCGCAGCTGAATTGCTTGAGTTGAGCATAGTCATACATACAACGACAATGAAAAAATTTGCTTACCCGTTGTAGAACTTAGATGCTGCTGCTACGTACGGAGTCCAGACTGGCATTGGGCGAATAAGCACTATAGCAGTGGGGTGAGTGACAGTCGTGTAGTAAACAAAGATCACATGATCACAACGCGAATCATTTGGAGAATTACAAGAGAATCAGCTTGAGAAGGTCATCTGGAACTGCACGGCTCTTGAGAGAATCTGAGACTGGGAGGGTGAGGCAATCGAGAGAAGTAGCAGGACAGTGTCCAAATTGGAGGCTAGGCAGTGAGAAGAAACACAGCGTGGTGGGTGAACATATGAAAAGGGGATGTAGATGTCGCAGCTGCAACAGTTTGGTGCAGCGGCGCATAAGCAGGGCTCGTCGGGCCGCTGCACTAATTCGGTGCGCCAGCAGTGAGGATGTTGATGGTTTGGGAGTGTAGGAGGTTGCAATTGATCATGGGGAAGGTGTAGGGAGGTGTGGTGGACTGGAGCAGGGCGCCGAAAGCAACCAGACAGCGGAGGAAATTGGGGTAGGTGTTGGAGGCTGGGAGGGCATGATTGGGTGGTGCTCGAGGGTGTGGTGGACCGTGGTGTGCGGTTGAGTAATATGGGGGTTCTGGAGGACTCTAGGGTGTCGAAGGCAGAAGGTGATGACCTTGCAAGCGGTACGGTAGATGAACGACACACGTCCGAGTACAACGACTCGTGAATGGAGGCAGCACGAGACTGTATGCGAGTGATGAGGACATCAGGTAGCAAACACGGAAGATAACTTGATAGAAAACATACCCAAATTCGAGCTATATCAACGCATCGAGGATACGAGTTGAGTTGTGAATGCAAGTTTGATGGAACCGTATTCGGATTTCATTTTCAAATTCGTACCTCGCTCGCCGTCAATCTCAACCACTTTTCCCTCTGTAAGTGACTTTGAGACATGTTATACACATTGTACATAGCATTCAGCAAACAAGTAAGCACGGCTGTCACTCTCCCCGACGTCACTAACCAACATACTAAAGGCCAGATCAGTGACCACACCTGCCATACAGCTCCGAGCGCTGAGGCACCTACCATGCCTGCCAGCATATTGAAAAACAGAAAGTCCGTCTGTGTGGTCTTCCACCGCCGTCTTCCCTGACCCGATTGCCTATATCTTTTTGGAGTCGCAGAAAACGATGCGGAACGCCCTCACCCTCGATGACTCGCGGAAGAATGGACTCGAGAGGAACCGAGCTGAGCAGACGGAGTAGACTTCATGGTGCGTTCCTTTTCTCATCATCACAATTGCTCGACATGTTTACCTAGCATTCGTTGCCTGCCTTTATCCATCCAACTTCAAGTTATTCAAGCCCCACGGCGGCCTTGTCGTGCCCATGCCATATTCACGCTTCGTGATGCTCTCCGTGCTTCGATACATCCGCTTCGTTTCCTGTCATTTTGGTTTGCTATCCAATATCTCCTCCGTTCCTCTTGTCGATCAAATAAAGTTATGTTCAGATACGAGACGATAATACAATATTGTGATTGCTTCTTGGATGATTTGTCTGTTCCAAGTCTACCGCAGTCTCCCTATACTTTAATTTCCCAAGACGGTGTGCTATCTCGACTAAACAGATTGCTATCGCCGTTCAGGAGACAATTAAGCCCCACGGAGTTGCAGTGATCATGGAAGCAACACAAGTGTTTATAACGCCCGACATTCCTATACCGTACACTTTTTCGGTTTCACCTAGCCATATGTGCATGGCCATGTGTGATGTACAGAAACCGGGCTCCATCACGGTCACTTCCTGTATGCTGGACTGTTTCCGAACTCAGCAAAAAACTCGAGAAGAATTTCTTATCTTGATCAAGATATGACTATAGCTATTTTCCACCCACCACGATTCAGCTCGGAGTCACTCGTGCATACCCATCTAATAATTCATATGACTTGCGTGAATTGAAGCTCATCAGTCGGAGACACTCGAATCGGATATATCGTCTAGGGTATGTCATTTGGACCAACCATCCTATTCGCAAGCGTTGAAGTTGGCACACGCACATACTCTGAACTGTCCCCATGCCGCATTGAAAGCTGCCAAATTCCTGGTGTAGATGCACTACTCCAGATTCTTTCTGTTTACACTTGAAGCTACATACGTCCCATAGTCGCTGATGTTTGAACGTTCAGAACGGTCACCTACATACCACTGAAATTAGATATTTCAAGTACGTGCTGCAATGGCATACTTCTAGAGCTCTGTTCATTAATGTGCTCCACCTCAATCAAAGGTTATTGCTTGCATGCTCTTGCATGAGTGAAATATTAAAATATTTGTACAGGCAGTAATTACCACCGTCCACGATGCCTTGGCTTAAAAGTACTAGGTATAGCATTAGTGGTTCCAACCCGTCACCGTTCGCGCTCAATCCGAATGACAACTCATCCACCACTGCGGTCCATGCCCGATCAACTTTGTCGTGCCGTCCATCATTTCCTGAATAGGATGCTCTTCAAAGGATTCTTCTTCGTCCGAGTACACAGTGAGCACGTAAACGGTGTCGATTTCAACGGCCGGGGGCTCTTCGCCGGAGAGTACGTCGTCGTAGTCACCATCATACACGGCAAGCCACTCCGGAGGCACCAAGCTGCCCTGGGGATTGGAGCAAATGTTGGCGTCTAAAGTGCGTATGCTCGCATGTTTGATTTGCAGCGTCCTGATAGCATTCGTTGGGGCGATCGCGCAACACTTCTGAGTAATGTTTGCTCCGCAAACTGGATAAGCCATTCGAAATAGACTGCACAACCGTAGAGCTGGCGATGAGGCTGCCTTTTCGGGCGGACCAGTTTGAACGATCAAAGCCTGATGGAATCCCTGTGAGAGCGCAACCTTATGACCGTTAGACAGAAAATTAATGGTAGAAGAGGAGATCCACCTTTAGGGCGTCAAAAGCATTCCTTCCTATCAAGTACTGGTTTAGCTTTTCATTCTGCACAAGATTGAAGAACGACTCACACATCACTTCAACAAGAGGCAATCACGCATATAATCAAGAAGTGTCCCGGAGCATTAAATTAGAATACCAACGTTCCAAATTAGTCACTACATACATTATTCATCGCAGTCAAGCTATCACGATGGCTTAACGCCCCAGCCCAAAAGGGCAAATGTGACGGGCAAACCTTCGCCAGCCAAGATTGCCATTCCAGCATAGACCACTATCTTGGTCAACACTAAAGGATAAGAAGGTGGCCTCAGATTTTCGTATCCCATCAAAGAGATGGATGGTGCACTCACCATCAGCGTCGTAGTGCTTGACTTCCTTGCGTTGAGATGACCCGTTGTTATTCTCGAGCTCGGATCCACTGTAATTATTGGAGTCTCCGCTGGCTAATGGTGAGCCATTGCTCAACTTTACCCCTCTCCGCTTGACCTCGCTCGTTCTTCCCAACGCCGACCTTTCCCTCATTCCGCTGACCTCGAGGACGCCAGGAAGGTCGATAACACTCGGAATCGGGCGCAAACTGCTTTCAACTGGCATGTGCTGGTAATCTGTCGCTGGGGTGTAGAAGCGCCGGTGAGGCAGATCGAAGGAGGACGCAAGGAGACGGAAAATAGGCGGAAGAACGAGGTGCAGGAGCGATTTGGCGAAAATCCGCCATACAAAAATTACGAGGATCCCTGCACAGATATATGTAAGGAAGAACAAAAACACGATGGAAAAGGGAGCGGGAACGGACCGACAGTAACTTTGGCACAGGCCAGGGTCCACCACGAAGCTGTATCCTCCCAAGTCCACACGGCTCCTTGAGGTCCGGGCATCACGGAACTTAGGAACCGCTCATCAACACCAGAGTACACGCTGTGCCACCGGCATAGTGCAATGCCAAGGAAGACAGAGACAAACGCGATGGCATCCTCGAAGCAAGGACAGTCATCGACCGGATGTGGGTGGTAATGTACAAGAAGTAGACATATGGGGATTATCGTCAGCGGAACTGAAAAGAAAATGAGTAGGAATACTAGCAAGGATGGAAGGTATTGCCTATCCAGTGAGCACTTGCCAGCCAATTCCCAAACGTCTCTTTCATAATCACATAGGCCCCCCAGATTATGACACCAAGAAAGACACCGACCGCACAGTTGGTGAAGGAATGCATGCCTGTGTACAAACGGCCGAAGACCACGGTTATGGCGTATATCATGAGGATGGCACATGATGCATAATAGATCGATGATGATATTGCGGTTGATTGGATATAGGCGTTTCTAACATAACCAAAGATAAAAAGTGCCATGGATACGCTGTTCGTAGAATGCGTGGAGGGAAACCCGTATTCAAGGTGGTGCGTTCCGATCGCTGGGAGAACGCAGTTGATAAGCTTTGCTATGAAAAAACGACATTCACTTACTCAGTCGCGTTACAGGAGGGGCCAATGGACGAGGTGAACAAACAAGGTCCTTCAAAAACGAAACAACGTAGACTCCGGAAGCCAAAACAATCACTAGGCTGCTTTCGTTTGAGTTGCAATAATTGGCGGACAAGTGAATCGTACCCTCGTCCGAGTTCCTCGTAACCGAAGAAAAAGGTCAACGGCAGACCGATCATGAAGAACGTGTGGGTGCCAAGGGTCGAGCTATAGAGGAAGTACAAGTCCAACCACGGGTGCCGAATGCATTCCTACAAAAAGTCATGAAATACATTGGCAAGTTGAGATGATAAACAAGACGAGCCTGCATCCGGGCCAAGATTTGACTCTCTCGTTTCATCGAACTGAGAATTCGGGCGCGTATAGTCGCTCTCCACCATGGAAGTACGGTTTCGTACAAATCCTCAACATACGGTGTGTTGGTGCGTCCTCGCTTGTCTAGCTGCGAATCTTCTAGTGTATCATGATGAATGGTGAGGATAGGTATCTTATTACCCGTGTGTTCGTCATGAGAAGTGTCAGAGGGTAGCGTATGTGTGTTGGACGCCTGAGTCGACATGGGCCAGTCTGCCGAGCTGGCTGTCGTGTAAGCGTGCGTAGTTCGGTTGAAGGTGGAGCAAGCCAGTGCCACTAACCTTGTCGAGATCTAGACTTGGTGGTGAAAAACGTGCGAACATTGCTAAACCTTCTAAATCGGGACATTATGTTTACTCCTTCTGCTGGCGCATCGGATCTACCTAGACTGATGCATTTGCGATCTTGCGAGGGAGCTCGTCCACAAAGATTTCAGGCCGATCGAACTCTTTGAGCTGCGTAGTCCAGACACATTCCTCTACATATTTGATATCTTTGCAAACATCGAATGATATCAACACGCTGAGCATACTTGTGCACTACATTCAGAGGTGGCAGAACGTGTGCAGAACGTTGTGAATGCAAGTTTGATGGTGAATTCATTTTCAAATTCGTATCTCGCTCGCCATCAACCTCAACCACTTTTCACTTGGTAAGTGACTCTGAGACATGTCATGCACATTGCACATGGCATTCAGCAAACAAGTAAGCCCGCGTTGGCTGTCACTCTCCCGGACGTCACTAATCAACATACTAAAGGCCAGGCCAGTGACCACACTTGCCATGCAGCTCCGAGCGCCGAGGCACCTACCATGCCTGCCAGCATATTGAAAAATGGAAAGTTCGTTTGTGTGGTCTTCCGCTTGCAACACCGCCGCCTTCTCTGAGCCGATTGCCTACACCTTTTTTGGGTCGCAGAAAACGATGCAGAACGCCCTCACCCTCAATGACTCGCGGAAGAATGGACTCGACAGGAACCGAACTGAGCGGACGGAGTAGACTTTATGGTACGTTCCTTTTCTCATCATCATAATTGCTCGGCATGTTTTTCTAGCCTTCATTACCTGCCTTTCTCCATGCAACTTCAAGTTATACAAACCCTACCTTGTCGTGCCCATGCCACACCCAAGCTTCGCGATGCTCTCCGTGCTTCGATACATCCACTTTGTTTCCTGTCATTCTGGTTTGCTATCCAACATCTCCTCCTTGTTCAGATACGAGACGATAATACAATATTGTAATTGCCTCTTGGACGATTTGTCTGTTCTGAGTCTACCGCGGTCTCCCAGACTTTTAATTCCCAAGACAGTGTGCTGTCCCGACGAGCATCGACAATGTTGTCAGTCATCTGCTTCAGCAAATATCAAAGCATACCAAGCCAGTTCTCCAATTCGCAGTCGAGTCACGGGTGAACATAAGAATGAACAGCGATGTCTTGACGAGCGCAAGCCTAAGTCCTACAGAGTACACAGCAGAGTTCGATATAACGAGATCAGAAAAACGGGTGTTGAAACCCGATACAGTCTGCAGCGCTCAGCAGTTGAAGATGGAATACGGAGTATACTACATAGCACGGGAAGAGCATTGAAAAACAAGGAAACAGCAGTCCACACCGCTCAGCAGTTGAAGCTAGCGTGTTTGGTATCGTACACAACACGAACGCATAGCATGGGGAAAGCAGAAAACTTTGCTCCAGCATCATCTACTTCTGGTCTGCTAAGTCCTTTGCTGCAGGTTGCAGGTAAACTTGGAGTCCGGGACCAAAACGAGACGAAGGACGTACACATGCGATTTTCAAGGATGAACTCAAGAATCTTCTTCCCCAGTTCCTCTTTCTTGTAGCCTTGACGAGAAATCTCTTTCGCGACATTCTCCACAGCGACCAATGTAGGAGATTGCAGGTAGTAGTCCACAGCAGACTCAACGTGCTCCAGCCTATCGTCATTCCATTTGAATTTGTCGCTTGGGAGAAAGGCGGAGTATTCGAGCACAATAATAGTAGCTGCTTCCTGTTATTAAAACTGCAACTGGTCATGCGGTGAGAAACCAACCAATGCCAATCTGAATTATTCTGTTCGCAGTAGTGAACAATGATCCATTCGCAACCTGTTGCGCAATATTAAAATGGTCGACGTTATTGCAGAGGAAAACCAACCCACCAAAGGCTGAAGGACACGGATAATGGCATTATTCTCGGTGTAGACCTAGCCACAGGTTGGAGGCATGAGTATCAGAATCAGTTCAAACAGAGCGAGGTGCTTGCCGCCTGCGGTAAGGGAATGTCAAAATCACGAGGTGGCAAACTTGTTGACATCAATTAATAACAGAGACGTACATTCTATTTTGTTAATGGTTGTGAGTAATCAACCGCCAGATAGTAGATGATCACTGCCTGAGTGACTTACAAACTGTCGGGAGTCGGAACAAGATGAATACTACTATGTAATGGTGAAGGTATGCCAACCATAGACGTACGAGCTAAATAAGATCATGTGTCAACGGAGAATCCACATCCAGAGAGGATACAACACACATTCTGTGAACACGCGATGAATACAACGGATGGATATGCTAGAATCATGAGTGATTGAAACATACTCACATGCTAGAGGGAAAGAGACAATCAGAATGATCAACACATTACATTTGTCAGATTATGAGGGGGCTAGGTGACTCACATTCTGCACAGTGCATGAGAACCAAGATGAGCGAACATGGATAATAATTGATAAATGATGGACACTCAACAAACTATGCATGTTATGAGTGATGGTGACTTATAATGCCTTATAAAATAGAAGGCACTTACGTCAGGCTATAAAAATGAGCGAAAATCATTATATGCAGTGATGGCATTTCAATACAAGAAATGATCAAGAGACATACCATCTACCAAAAAAAACCAACAGCAGAAAGCATGGAGATTATCAGCACGGGTGGATGAGGAGAAACTGAGAAGGCACTTACCCTCTGTCAACAAGCAAGTAGCAGCAAAGTATCAGGATCATCAGCATGGGTCGAGGAGGAGAAAATGTTAAGGCACTTACTTCCTGTCAACAGGCAAGCAGTAGCAAGGCATTAGGATCATCAGCATGGTTCGACGAGGAGAAATCGTCGAGGCACTTACGCTCTGTCAACAGGCAAGCAGCAGCAAGACATCAGGATCATCAGCATGGTTCGACGAGGAAAAATCGTCGAGGCACTTACTTTCTGTCAACAGGCAAGCAGCAGCAGGGCATGGTCGAGGCACTTACTTCCTGTCAACAGGCAAGCAGCAGCAAGGCATCAGGATCATCAGCATGGTTCGACGAGGAGAAATCGTCGAGGCACTTACCCACTGTCAACAGGCAAGCAGCAGCAAGGCATCAGGATCATCAGGATGGTTCGACGAGGAGAAATCGTCGAGGTACTTACTTTCTGTCAACAGGCAAGCAGCAGCAAGGCATCAGGATCATCAGCATGGTTCGACGGGGAGAAATCGTCGAGGCACTGACTTGCTGTCAACAGGCAAGCAGCAGCAAGGCATCAGGATCATCAGCATGGTTCGACGAGGAGAAATCGTCGAGGCACTTACTTCCTGTCAACAGGCAAGCAGCAGCAAGGCATCAGGATCATCAGCATGGTTCGACGAGGAGAAATCGTCGAGGCACTTACCCACTGTCAACAGGCAAGCAGCAGCAAGGCATCAGGATCATCAGGATGGTTCGACGAGGAGAAATCGTCGAGGTACTTACTTTCTGTCAACAGGCAAGCAGCAGCAAGGCATCAGGATCATCAGCATGGTTCGACGGGGAGAAATCGTCGAGGCACTGACTTGCTGTCAACAGGCAAGCAGCAGCAAGGCATCAGGATCATCAGCATGGTTCGACGAGGAGAAATCGTCGAGGCACTTACTTCCTGTCAACAGGCAAGCAGCAGCAAGGCATCAGGATCATCAGCATGGTTCGACGAGGAGAAATCATGGAGGAACTTGCTTCCTGTCAACAGGCAAGCAGCAGCAAGGCATCAAGATCATCAGCATGGTTCGACGAGAAGAAATCGTCGAGGCACTTACCCACTGTCAACAGGCAAGCAGCAGCAAGGTATCAGGATCATCAACATGGTTCGACGAAGAGAAATCGTCGAGGCACTTACTTCCTGTCAACAGGCAAGCAGCAGCAAGGTATCAAGATGATCAGCATGGTTCGACGAGGAGAAATCGTCGAGGCACTTACTTTCTGTCAACAGGCAAGCAGCAGCAAGGCATCAGGATCATCAGCATGGTTCGACGAGGAGAAATCGTCGAGGCACTTACTTCCTGTCAACAGGCAAGCAGCAGCAAGGCATCAGGATCATCAGCATGGTTCGACGAGGAGAAATCGTCGAGGCACTTACTTTCTGTCAACAGGCAAGCAGCAGCAAGGCATCAGGATCATCAGCATGGTTCGACGAGGAGAAATCGTCGAGGCACTTGCCAACTGTCAACAGCCAAGCAGCAGCAGGGCATCAGGATCATCAGCATGGTTCGACGAGAAGAAATCGTCGAGGCACTTACTGTCTGTCAACAGGCAAGCAGCAGCAAGGCATCAGGATCATCAGCATGGTTCGACGAGAAGAAATCGTCGAGGCACTTACTTCCTGTCAACAGGCAAGTAGCAGCAAGGCATCAGAATCATCAGCATGGTTCGACGAGGAGAAATCGTCGAGGCACTTACTTTCTGTCAACAGGCAAGCAGCAGCAAGGCATCAGGATCATCAGCATGGTTCGACGAGGAGAAATCGTCGAGGCACTTACCAACTGTTAACAGCCAAGCAGCAGCAGGGCATCAGGATCATCAGCATGGTTCGACGAGGAGAAATCGTCGAGGCACTTACTTTCTGTCAACAGGCAAGCAGCAGCAGGGCATCAGGATCATCAGCATGGTTCGACGGGGAGAAATCGTCGAGGCACTTACTTTCTGTCAACAGGCAAGCAGCAGCAAGGCATCAGAATCATCAACATGGTTCGACGAGGAGAAATCGTCGAGGCACTGACTTGCTGTCAACAGGCAAGCAGCAGCAAGGCATCAGGATCATCAGCATGGTTCGACGAGGAGAAATCGTCGAGACACTTACTGTCTGTCAACAGGCAAGCAGCAGCAAGGCATCAGGATCATCAGCATGGTTCGACGAGGAGAAATCGTCAAGGCACTTACCCACTGTCAACAGGCAAGCAGCAGCAAGGCATCAGGATGATCAGCATGGTTCGACGAGGAGAAATCGTCGAGGCACTTACCCACTGTCCACAGGCAAGCCGCAGCAAGGCATCAGGATGATCAGCATGGTTCGACGAGGAGAAATCGTCGAGGCACTTACTTCCTGTCAACAGGCAAGCAGCAGCAAGGCATCAAGATCATCAGGATGGTTCGACGAGAAGAAATCCTCGAGGCACTTACCCACTGTCAACAGGCAAGCAGCAGCAAGGCATCAGCAATCGTCATATTGAATCATTCTTTGTCTGACCGTGAGATGCGGAAACCACTTAGCTATGTCAAACTGGTAGGTTCCATCATCAGTTGACAACGACAATAATTGCCGATCTGCGCGATCAACGAGCGTTCTAATTGATGTTGGCACAAAATATGACTTGCAACTCTGTGACTCACTCAATGGCACACTTGATACAAAGTTCCAGATTTGATTGTTGCGTTGACACCAAGCACAGCCGCAATTCTTCGTCGTCCAATGCAAAGGTTGTGCGTTCCAGCAGTGTGTCACAGTTTGTACTCGGTTTGTTCATATCTTGGATGACCCATGTCAATTCTGACACTGGACAAATCAATCTGAATGACTTACTCTCCAAGCGTACATAGCACTTGGGACGTGCGTGGTTTGCTGGGTCGCACAACCGATCCCAGACACCTGTTTTCGTGAATACCTCCTCGACACGCTGGGAAATCCTGCTTGAGCGTTCTTCTCCCGCCAACCCTTTTAGTTCTTTCTTGATTTCTCCGAATGCAACTGGACGCAGGGCTTCGAACTTGGTAAATATCACGACCACAGGAACTGAAATAGATCATTGAGTCTGAGCAACTTACGGGACGCTAGAGTTGCATGCTTACCATGCCCAGTGTCGCACTCAGAGAAGAACTTCTCCTCCGACCGCTGGAATGTTCGACTGTGGTCGTCCATTGGAATACAGTACCTGTATGACGACAATCGACAAGCGCCGAACGTCAGGAGGGAGTCACTTACCATATGGCATGGATCCGCTCCTCCAATTTCTTTGCGTTTGTGCGATCTAAGATAAACTCCTTCATGTTGTCAAATTCTTCTTCGGAGCCCGCTTCGAACCCGCACGAATCGTGAAAGACGAAACCGAGATTGCTCTTGAACACCATCTCGTTTGCGATGTCGTGATTTCCGCGCTAAGCGTCCGTCAGCGCATGTATGCCCACAGGGCAGATCGTGCACATACTTTGATTGAGGATTCTACAACGGCAGCATCGATCTACCCACAACTGATTAGCGATAGACGCGTGTATGGCATAGATCATCGCCCGTACCTTCTTTCCTTTGGTATCATAAATTTCTGGGTCCTCCGTGGTGTTGCAGACTTTCTGAAGAATGGTCGTTTTGCCTGCATTTGCTCGCCCTATGATCAGAACTCGAAAGCGCCTAATTCTTATTCTGAGGCCCTGGGTTTCGATGGTTGCCATCGGGAGATCTTGATGTGCGTACTGAAGCAGAGGTAGTTCGTTTATCAAGTTGTGTGGATACAGAACGAGATCGCAGGGAGGTATGATAGCGAACGATCAGGAAGCAAAGTTGAAGCAAAGGCTCTTATCACACACGCGGCGTCTATCACCCTGTATTAGGCAGTCGGTTCTCTCGTACCAGCACGGAGTTGCAACTGTTTAATCGTTCGTACAATAAAGCACAAAGATTACACGACAAACGACAAACAACGCCGAATTATAAGATCGTTGACAGATATATGAACTACAAAATGAATAATCAGAATACGATGGAAGTGACAGAATTTCCCTCTTGCCTACCCGTCTGGCTGAATAGCAGTGATATACGAAATATCCACGCGTGAGCTCGATCTTCCAATCTTCCAAGCTCTTCCAGTTGATCCTTGAGATGTCTGCCAGTAAAAAAGAGCATGTGAAAGTATGTGACAACCTCAAGAATAGTGGCATACCGTGGCGCTCGACAGGTTCTGCACGTTTGAAACTCCCTCGGGAGATAGTAGTTCTGGGTATGAACCAAGGGCGGACGGAGCAGTAGGTGTTGAGCTTGTTGTCTGGGCTCGGACATCGGCCACACTCGTCGGTGCTGGGGGAAATGCCGAAATGGCGGGCCGCGGGAGCTTGTGAGATTCATAAATAGCTTGTGGCAGGATGGGTACACGTTCTCGAATGAGGTCGATTGCTCGTGATACTGTAGAAATGGTGCACAAATATATGCTATTGTCAAGTATCAGGGAAGACGAACAGGCCATCATACACTCGGATTCGGAGGGCCGGCGTGCGAATACCGACTCCTGAGCAGGATGGACAAAGCTCCTTGCGACCTCAAGAGTCGCCATACAATCCGATTCTGTGTGCTACCGTTAACTGGGTCCTCCTTCGACTCTTCCTGCCCTGGTACTTACTGTGATGAGCGATATCGTTCAGGCCGAGTCCTCCTCGGTTCATAGCGAGCTCCGTCTTTCGACGGGAATTAAGATCACAAAGTCGAGATCATATAGCGTCAACGGTTGTGGTGTAAGTGATGAAGTATATGAGCCTGCGCCTAGAATGTGCAAAATAGCATGCTTAGCGAAAATAGTGAGTGTGAAAAACTCGCGGTGCAAGCCAATTGACCCACTGGTTTGAAAGTATTCGTGACTCTGCCTTGGATTCGGTCATTTCGGGAAACGCCGACAGAATTGAGGAACATACTGCTGAATGAGCGCTGAATGCTGGGTGCATGTTATGGGCGAGATCATCTGGGGTGGCCCACGTCAGGTCAATAAACCGGGCGAAGCGACTGCTGTTTACGTCTGTGTCCCTCCGCGAGCAGTGCATTGACCAATTTGCTGCAGCAGTTGGAGAGGAAAAACTGTGCGTGCCGAATTGGAATGGATAGAAGCGCCCCAGTTCAAAGATCATCAACGTGTACTCAAATATTCGCTATGTCAATGTCAATCGGGCCTGGGTACCGGGTGCCCGGTGGAGCGAAAGGAATAGGATAAGTAGTTGAATTTGAATAGAGGTGCGACGTCCTTCTCTGACCCCTGGTTCCTAAAGCTCGTGACATAGCCTAGATGCTTGAGTGGCATTTGTACTTGGTGTTCCTTTTTTCCATCATGATGGACATTGGAATCATGAATATTCACCACGCGTTGGTGGAAGCTTCCTATGGCTCCGAGGGCTTAGTCAGCATACGCTGATTCAGATCTTTGGGTTTATGCATCATCTGTGGTCTTCTAAGATAAAACCACGGTTCAAGGCATTTGTAGAGCTTCTGTGCCGCAAGGCGTCTCATCTTGCGGCATCTCTGCTCGACATATCAAACCTCTCGCCGAACTTTTGAACACAGTGACTCCCACGGCATGCGGTGTCGGTGTGCTATTGTGTTGAAGGCAATGCGTGTTGTGCTGGCTCATGTCAAGCTTAAGCCAGGTGGGTTGGACTCGTATCGCTTTGCCAGGACCAGAGTCACGAGTAACTGGTCACTTCAAGCGCTCAGTCAAAGGTAACTCATCAATAACGATTGATCATCTTTCATTGTCATCGAAATTTGAAGGTACTATGGTTTGATGCTGCTCCACACTTATAATCAGCACTAACTGTCTCGGGAGTCCCCTCAGGTCGTATCGGTAAGCTACCAGAGGGCATTAGATTGGATTGAATATCCATGTCATCAAGCACCCGTAAGCATCGTCTTCACCAAAACGACGTTAGCGTTAACGTCACTACTACCCATCCATTAGAGGTTCAAATACAGGGGTTGGATCAACTGCGGTCCCATCTTCATAAACTTTCATCACCGACGCAATGTCTACAGTTCAGTACTGCTCCCTTGGCAAGACTGGTCTCAAAGTCTCCGTGCCAATCGTGAGTTGCGAAACGCTTGTTGCTAGCGCACGCACTTACCATTAATTATTCATAGCTGGGCGCGATGAGCTTTGGAACATCGATATGGGCTGTACGTGATGACATCCTGTTTCATTCACCGCATCCTAAACCTCTTACAGTTGAGGGTCCTTAACGAGGAGCCCTCTATCAAAACCATGAAGGCTGCTTGGGACCTTGGCATCGACACCATTGACACCGCCAACATTTACTCGAACAGCGAGTCAGAGCGCCTCATCGCCAAGTTCATCGAAAAGGTGTGCTTTACGGCTGTCCTAAATTGATGATATCTTGATGTACGAACTCCATAGTACAACATTGCTCACTCCCAGATCATAATCGCTACCATGTACATTGGTCTTGTTGCTAGTGATCCTTCCGTCCAGTCGTTCTTCAGACCCAGCCTCGACAAGCTGCCCAAGTACGTTCATCGATGTGGCTTGTCTCGCACTGCAATTTTCAACGCCGTCCACGCGTCCCTCGATCGTCTCGAGACCCAATACATCGATCCCTTGCAGATCCACCGCTTCGACGCTTCAGTCACCCCTGAGGAGACCATGAAGGCACTTCATGACCTCGTGCAAAACGGTAAAGTCCGTTATATCAGTGCTAGCTCAATGCGCTGCTGGCAGTTTGCCATGTTGAACGCTGTAGCCGCTCGGAATGGCTGGACTAACTTTGTCAGCATGCAGGATGAGTATTCGCTACTCTACCGTGAGGAGGTGTGTCCTTAAAAATCACGAAATTTGGTCTCCAGTTTAACATTGTGTTTAGGAACGCGAGATGCTTGCTCATTGTAACTAAAATGGTATCGGTATCATCCCCTGGGCTCCTCTAGCTTCCGGTGTCCTCGCACGTCCCGTTAGCACCGAGACAACGCGTATCAACCCTACCAAGGGAACCCCTTTCGAGAAAGCTGAATGATGCAGACGCGACCATCATCAACCACGTTGAAGAGCTCTCCAAGAAGAAAAGTTGTTAGATGAGCCAGATTGCGCTGGCCTGGGCTGCATCAAGAGTGTCGGGCCCTATCGTAGGCATCAGCTCTCCACAAAGGTTGCAGGGGAGTATTATTGGGGGAATCAAGCTCACCCCAGAGGAGGTGGCGTATCTGGAGGAGCCGTGCGTATTCTGCTTGCATGCTTTTTCAACATCAGACTGACGACACCCTTACAGGTATGAGCCCAAGGCTATCTATGGCCACCTTGCATTGTGATACCGGAGGTGGGAATGCAGCTTTGCAAGGATACGAATGCTGAGCTGAGTATTGATATGATGTGGTGGTTAGGAGGAGCGGCCGCGGCGAGTTGAGGGGATTATGACAGAGACCTCAGTTGGGACAAGATCTGATGGAGCTCATATTGAGAAGCACCCGCTTCAATAAGTTTGCGCAGCTGAATTGTTTGAGTTGAGCATAGTCATACACACAACGACAATGAAATTTTTTGCTTACCTGTTGTAGAACTTAGACGCAACTGCTCCGTACAGAGTCCGGACTCGCATTTTGCGAATGAGCACTATAGGAGACTGCCAGCAGTGGTGTGCAGGCTATGAGACCCTACAGGTGAGTCGCGTGCAGTAAACAACATCGCATGATCGCGGCACGAATCATATGAAAAATCACAAGAGAATCAGCTTGAGAAGGTCATCTGGAACTGCACGGCTCTTGAGAGAATCTTGGAGGGTGGGGCAGTCGGAAGAAGTAGCAGGAATTGGGGACTAGGCAGTGAGAAGAAGGGCAGCGTGGCGGGTGAACATATGAAAAGGGGATGTAGATGTTGCAGCTGCAAGAGTTTGGTGCAGCGGCGCATAAGCAGGCCTCTTCGGGACGTTGTACTAATTCGGTGCGCCAGCAGTGAGGATGTTGATAGTTTAGGAGTGTTGGAGGTTGCAATTGCTCATGGGGAGGGTGTAGGGAGGTGCGGTGGACTGGAGCAGGGCGCCGAAAGCAATCAGACAGCGGAGGAATTTGGAGTAGGTGTTGGAGGCTGGGAGGGCACGATTGGGTGGTGCTCGAGGGTGTGGTGGACCGTGGTGTGCGGTTGAGTAATATGTGGGTTCTGGAGGACTCTAGAGTGTCGAAGGCGGAAGCTGATGACCTTGCAAGCGGTACGGTAGATGAACGACACACGTCCGAGTACAACGACTAGTGAATCGAGGCAGCACGAGACTGTATGCGAGTGATGAGGACATCAGGTAGCAAACACGGAAGATAACTTGATAGAAAACATACCCAAATTCGAGCTATATCAACGCATCGAGGATACGAGTTGCGGTAGGCCGAATGATAACACGTGCATCATGCAGAAGGGCGTTCTGTGAAGAACCCCGGCAAAGACCGGTGCCTGCAGGATGGTAGAGACTTGGAGGTAGACGAGGATAGACGGTCGTGCAGAGTTGAGGCCTAGGGCTTGGAACTTGGGATTGTGAAGGAAAGGCACGGTTATGCCTGGGATGGAATAACCTACAGGACATGCATGTAGAGATGTTTGAGGGACCAAATTTGCAAGTGACGTTAGCTTTGGAATGCCATTCGGAAAGCTTAGGTTGCGAGTTACCAAGGGAATTGTGACCTTGCAAGGGAGCTCGCGTTCAGGCCACTTGAACTCTTTGAGCTGCGCAGTGCACACACATTCCTCCACATATTTTATATCTCTGCAAACATCGAATGATATCAACACGCCGAGCATACTCACGTGCACTACATTCAGAGGCGGCAGAAGGTGTGCAGAAAGTTGTGAATGCAAGCTTGATGGAACCGTATTCGGATTTCATTCTCAAATTCGTACCTCGCTCGCCGTCAATCTCAACCACTTTTCCCTTGGTAAGTGACTCTGAGACATGTCATACACATTGCACATAGCATTCAGCAAACAAGTAAGCCCGGCTGTCACTCTCCCGGACGTCACTAACCAACATACTAAAGGCCAGATCAGTGACCACACTTGCCAGCATTGCGGCTCCGAGCGCCGAGGCACCTACCATGCCTGCCAGCATATTGAAAAACAGAAAGTCCGTCTGTGTGGTCTTCCACCGCCGTCTTCTCTGAGCCGATTGCCTATATCTTTTTGGGGTCGCAGAAAACGATGCAGAACGCCCTCACCCTCGATGATTCGCGGAAGAATGGACTCGACAGGAACCGAGCTGACCGGACGGAGTAGACTTCATGGTGCGTTCCTTTTCTCATCCTCACAATTGCTCGACATGTTTATCTAGCCCTCATCACCCGCCTTTCTCTATCCGACCTCAAGTTATTCAAGCCCTACCTTGTCATGCCCATGCCATACCCAAGCTTCGCGATGCTCTTTGCGTCCTGGATTTAACCATATGACTCACCGGCATTGCAGACCCCCTTGTTCTGCCAAGTGAGTCATGTTTCTGATTCCACATCGGTCCAGTATGGTCGTTGGCACAGACGCGCGAGTTACTAGTAGTTTGCAGAGTTGATCAACGTAGTATGGCTTCTGAACAAATTTTGCTGGGCAATGGGGATCTTGGAAACAGGGGGCTCACTTGTAAACACTGTGTTTGTGACTGGATAGCGCTTAACTAGTCTTATTGCAAGCTTTGGCACAGTGGATGTGTGCGCTCATCTTATTTATCCGCGAATGTATGTTGGTGTAGCGTCAACATAATTAGTGCGGAAAATTTGAATGATGAACACACCAAGCAATTTTCTGAGCACACAACTGCACCAAAGCTAATGATAAGAGAATTGTTGGTCTTGTTTCGCGGGCCCACCGGCGAGTGTCCTAAGTTGATCTCGAGCCAATCTCGAGCTGTATGCGATCCCTACTCCTCTGAGTCAGCGTTTCTACGTTCCGGGAACGACATTTTGATCAAGTTCTCGACTCAATCAGATTCAGGTGGTTTTGAGTGATACTAATGCCCTATCTCAGAACGTTTGCATGATACGACTTTCGCCAAGTATGCACGCAGAAGCTCGTCGATGTTTGTGAAGATCTGTGGTAATACGTGGTGGGCCTTGTGTAGCGTTTGGTATCATACCGAGGGTTCCAATCGATGATGGTAATTATCTCGCGCACACGGACTCTTTTTGCGCATGGAGGGAACTTGCTTCTGTGCGGTATTAAAAGGCGCTCGAGCACGAGAGAAAGTATAAGCAACCGATTCGAAAGGTGTATTCCTTACGGGCAGCCCTCTAATACTTCGAGTTGAGCACCGCGCCCCTGCGGTCTGCCTTTGAACAACATTAAACGCATGGTGATATAAATCATGCTACCAGCCAGTGCAATGACCTGTGATCCAGTGAATCAGTGTCGATTTTGATTAACAAACCGACAGAACCCACCCCAGAGAACAGCGCGGGTATCCACCAGGTATGGGGGTTTCTAGGTAAAAACTTAGAGTTTGAAGCAACGAATGTCAGAAATGCACGTATCAATCAAAATTCCAAATCCTGCAGTGAGCGCGTGCGGGTTTGTAAAAGCTAAGAAGTAATCATAATTTATAATACTCACCACTCAAGCAAAAGCAGATGCCCATCCGTGCGCTATGATACAGTTGACGATGACTCGTTCGCCCAAATTTAAATCATTACTCACCCAAGCTCAGAGAGGTCGGGCGATAAATCAGCCATAAGCGGGATCCATATCGCAGTGACTGCACCATCCATCAACCCATCCTCGATCCAACTTAGTGAAAATAAAACTACTCACATAGCCCTGCAAAATAACCATAAATCACAGCAAGCACTGCGACGCTGGCCAGGTTACTCAATCCGATCAAGCCCAAGTTGATCACACCGCAAGAAACAGTCGCAACTATGGTCAAGTTTGGGACTCCTGTGAAAGTTGCAATGAACCCCGACGTGACTCGTCCCACAGAATTGGATACATTTAAAATCACTAGCTAGGGACAGTCAGCAGGCATACCACTTGCATAGCGCTGGATCCCACAGGGTAAAACGAGAACGTAGCGCTGATACTGTGCTTGATAGTGTCCAGCTGAAAGAAGAACATCGGGTGGTAGAAGCCAATCTGGAAAATAAATCCCCTACATGATGGTTATTTGGAGGAATTCAAGAGAAGGCGCGTTGCAGGTCTCACCCAGCTATCAGGAGAATAAACGGTACATCGCGAATACATTTCCTAGCTGCCGCAATGTAGTTCACCGGTGTCGTCGTCGGACCAAGGCGAGTTCGCGTGCATAGACATGCGATTAGAAGGAGCGTGCCAATCAAACCTGCACTTGCACGGACACCATTTGCAAAGCCAAGAGGACCATTCAAAAGGTTATTGAGCATAATCGGATGGATGGTAGCACCCAATGAAGATCCCAAAGCAACGAATGTCAGAACCAGCATGCGTTTGCATCGGAAATAATGTGCGATGACAGCCGTGCTCGGGACAAACATAAGCCCTGCCGCCATACCTGAGCCTAATCCTTGAGCAAGGAATATCTACACAAAGTCAGAAACCGTGGCCAGAGAGCCGGGGAAAGTCACCTGGGAGTACTGATCAGGTTTTGACAAAGATAACATGAAGAGAGAGAAACTCTGCAGAAGTGATCCGACAATCATGAGATGGTAGCTAGTCAAGTGCTGAGTATCATCGAGAACCTCCAACAAAATTACACTCACAAATATCCTCGGTCATATAGCGAACCTGATACAAGGCCTACAGAGGTGACTAAAAACAAATTCAAGCTCCCTATCCATCTACAGGGGACCTTGAGGATACCCATCATAGAAACCGAAGTAGAAACTCACGATATAGCTGATGATGTTTGTTTGTGAGGTAATGCTGGGTATAGAAATCTGGAGGGTAAGAGTTAACCATATATACATCCTCGTTATCATGTGAAGCAGTAATACCTTGGTATACACCAAATGAAGTGGCATAGCTTGTAACTTTCAGGCATCCACCGTTCTTCACTAGCACCAGTAGTAGACAGACTCACCCGAAGCCACAGAACTGTACAAGAAACCTAGACACATCGATAAGACTCAGATTTACTGTCCAAACAATAGTTCTTCTTACGACCCAAGAACAGTTGTCCAAGCTGCCAGACCACCTTCGGGGAACTCATCCGAGAGTGAAGAAGGGTCGGAGTCATTGGTGACTGGGTAACCTTCCACTCTCTTTATCCTCGTGGCAAGGGGTTTCTGTATACAGCGTTTGAGGCTTAAATTCGGACACCATCCAGAGCTGGGATAAATGACAGCAGCGACTGTATATATAAGTACATGGCCCCCCACCTCCGTCGAGTCATGAGTTGTGAACCTCGCCTTGGCTTCTCGGAGGAGAGTGAGAGCATTTAACCAGACTGATGGGAAAGGTAACGTCAATGCAGCAACTTTCAAGGCAGATTGCAACTGACACTTATCTTGGTCACCGCACAAGTTTACTTCATAGGCTCAGGGAAATGCTCGAGATGAAACCCTACATTACCCTGCACGTACGACATTGTCAGGAAGATTTAACAATCTGCGCAAACGGAGATAGTTTCGTTCCCACTGTGCTGGGGCACCACAGGAACAATGATTCAGCTTGACAAACCACAGACGCCAGAGATATCGTGAGTCCGAGTCGTACCAAAAGGTGCTGGTGTGTTGCCCGGTCCCTCAAACGATGGCGTACAATCGGCCCGATGATGCTGTGTACTCGTGAGCGCTATAGAATATGAAATCACGGGAGATCAGTAATGGCCAAAGTACGCCACTACTCTATCTTTTAGTGGCACACAGGGCACCAATCCTACCCTATAACGCATGGCTACGCTACATGTCCCGAGCGTTGTGCCACATACGTCACGCGTCATTCCAAGACTCTGAAGGCTGGAGAGACTCAAGTACCGGTCCACGTTCAGTGCGCGATTGTCGATGCTCACCCAGCAAAAGGTCACGGTATAAGTTAGGTTGGCTTGAGCCTGAAGACCTTTCCTTTTTGTGAGATGGGAAGACAAGCGTGTGCATTGGCTGGTATGGAAGAGCAAGACTGATCAGAATCGAATGATCGGATTCTCAGCTGAGGTTTTGCAATGAGTTGATGTGCAAGGACCGGGAATAATGAGAGAAAGAATGTGTGGCCCACACCATGACAATCGCACTATCGTTGGATAGCTACACTCTCAAATCGCTAGATTTAAATGAAAAGTTGAACAACTGCTAGCAGGCAGTCCAAGAAGCCTAGCTGAAAACTTGTTTGAATCGGATGGTTCGGACGGATTCTCAGCTGAAAAGAATTGTTGTGCAATAACCAGGAACAAGTGAGAGAATGGCAGAGTGTCCGGCCCTTGCCATGACGATCGAGGTGGTTTGGTATGACCAGCTGCAAAGACTTGTTGTGCAATAACCAGGAACAAATGAGAGAATAGTGGAGTGTGTGAGGCGTCTGGTATGGACCACACTCTCAGGTTGCTGGTTTTTGAATGAAAAGGTTGAAACAGGGAACCTTAGAGCCAGTTCGGTAACTGCTGTATAAGCAAAATTTTCGAAATTCAGAATTGTGTTTGTCCCGGCATGATGTCTGCCGGAAGCTGAGTTTGAATTCAATCGGTAAGATCATCGTTATCAATCTCCAGCAGTATATACGATAGTTTGACGACTTGCTCGATTGCATAGCATGCTATAAGTACTTAATATCATGCTTCCCGATGGGCCTGCGCATATATGGCCCCCCACTCAGCCCCTTCTCAACCCTGTGATTGCTAACCCCCTGATCCCACATGAGCGCCTTCTGACTGCTCACCGCATTCGGCCAACTGACCAGCATCTGACGCTAGTGACAGTCCATCAGCGAATGCTTCATTACATCGTCCTCCTCATCAGTATCCTTATTTCTGCTACCACACAGCTGGTTCTCACACAAATTCCCCGAGTCCCCGAGCCATATCATACTTTGGCACTCTCCGGCCATGAATGGGTCATCAAGCTCATCGTCGGTCATCCCAAATGAATCCATTGCGAGCTCGGGGTGCACGTCCATGTGTTTGAGGGATTGATCATTGAGCTCCGCACCTTTGGTCACACGGATTCGCGATATGTCTCGCTCGAAGAACAACTCACTATCTTTCTATACTCCTGTGTGATGGGATTGATGATCCGACATGTTGGTGAGCACTTCCAGCATTCAAATGATACAATTTCTCGGTACATTTATTTGTATTTTATAAGAATTTATTAGTTCTAACACCTTTATAGCTATTTTCGCAAGATGCTCAACATATTCGCGTCACCCCCATTCTACAGCAAATATGTATCCTTCCCTGGTGACGATTTTCCTGTCCCCACACAAATACGCAACAATCCGAAATGCTGGCCTTATTTTAGGGGCGCTATAGGAGCACTGGATGGCAGCCACATTCACGCATTCCCTCCCGTGGCTGAGCGCCATGTGTATCACAACTGCAAAGGATTTGTATTGCAGAATTGCCTTTTTGTGTGTGGATTCGACTTGCAGTTCACATACTCATGGACTGGCTGGGAAGGGTCCGTGACGGATGCACGGCTTTGGGATCAAGCGCTCGAAGGTGGGTTAAAAATTCCCGCTGGTAAATACCTTCTCGCAGATGCAGGATTTCCTTCCTGCGAACAACTCCTGATTCCATACCACGGTGTTCGATACCACCTGGCTGAATGGGGGTGTGCCAATGTCAGGTAAGTGTTTCACTCATTTCATATTTAAATCAAACTAATTTATTTTCAGACCTGTCAATAAGGAAGAGCTGTTTAATCTTCGCCACTCCTCAGCACGCAATGTCATTGAACGAATCTTCGGCGTCCTCAAACGACGCTTTCGCATTCTGCTCTTATCCCTGGAGTACAAGATGGATATACAAGCCCGCATTCCAGCAGCACTATGCACCATTCACAACTTCATCCAGATTCATGACCCGGCCGAAGACCCTCTGCCGCCGATGAACATTGTCAACGACAACCCAAGCCATCAAGGATATGTTGTGGTGGATGAGAATGGGCCGCAAGTACAAGCTGCAAATGCACACCACGACCGTATCGTGACACACATGTGGGAGGACTATGAGGTGTTCTTACGCGAACAAGACTTGGAAGGCGTTGATCACATCTTGGATGTTGATCTTAGTGAGGAAGACGAGGGCGAAGATGATCTCTATCATGGGCGCGAGGGCGATGAGGAGTACGAGAACGACATGTAGTACATTTGTGATATACATAGCTAGTACAATGAATAGCTAGTACAATGAAACCTTGATGTAAGAATGAAACACGATGATTGAAACGAGATGCAGGGCTACAAACAAATGAAGGGACAAGCACGAGGAAGTAAGAGCTACATCATGGGGTTTTCTTGTTTGGCGCGGGCAATTATAGAATGTAAGAATGCCATGCGCAGTTCAGGATCCTCAATATCATTGAAGGTATCACATGCCGCTGGGCTATTCATGAATATGTTGATGGAAACCACCTTGTCCTCCTTTGAAAGCTCTGGTTCTGACTGCATGCTCTTGAGCACACGTGACCTACTATCAGCCACACGAGTCTCTTCGGAAGCAGAAAATGATGTGTTGAGTGAATCCGAGAGGCGGTTGATGGTTCCTTGAAGGTTCATCAACACAGTGGTGTTGGCAGTGTCTTGAACAGTAGTCTTCTTGCTTGCGCTTGGGCATGTCTTGCCACTCGTTGTTGACAGCCTTGGCTTCTTCTCCGATTCCGGCCTCGTCAATTGTGAGACCGAAGTGTAGGTGGTTGAAGGGGGAGCTGAATGACCGTGAGTCATTTCTGCATGCGAGCACTTGCCAGCACTCGAGCCTGAGGACATGGGTGCAGACTTAGCAGGGGCAGACATGGGTGCAGACATAGGGGGGGCAGACATAGGTGCAGACATAGGGGGGGCAGACATAGGTGCAGACATAGGTGCAAACATAGCGGGGAGAGACTTATAAGGGGCAGACATAGTGGGGGCAGACAAGGCGGAGGTAGAAGTGCAGGAAGACATAGTAGGAGGGGCTGCCATTGTAGAGCTGCCATAATCTTCAAATGCAGGATTGGGGGGAGGGGGAACACCCCAGCTGATCTTTGGCTGGGCCATGCTAGGAATGAGGGGAATAAATTGATGCTGGTACATGGCACCAACACCACTGTCATTGGGATCACCATCGCGATTGACATCTGACATACTGTCGTCAGTGCCATAGGGTGCGCTGCTAGTACTGGCAGCTGGGGATGGTTCGTTTGATGATAATGAGGCGGGGTTATAGGCAGCAACACCTCGTGCAGAGCTGTGATGGGGCAGAATTTCTTCCATCTTGGAATGGTATGGCCAGCCGCAGTTTTGAAACTCTTCATGGGGAAGTTGGGCTGTAAAGACAAAATAAGTGTCAGATCCAACAGATACCTAGGCAATATCTCTGCGTACCTTCCTGCTAACATACTCCTCCCATACAGCTTCAGTGGCGGGCCCCTCAATGTTGGCCCCACACTCATTGTCCCAATGACAGCCTGATTTGTGATGCCGATATGACTCGATGGCGTTGTAGATCTGCTTTAACTACATCGCTAAGATCAGTATAGCCATAGTGATCGATGAGAGATAACATACCATTCCCCATTTATTCATACAATGAGCCCCAGTCTTCACAGGCCCAACTGTCCTCAAGCTCTCAATAGATTTCGCAGCTTCGTTGTATGTCACTTTCTTGAAGCTCGTGCCTGCCATCGCTGATTTGACTGAGATAAGATATGTGAGGAAGGAGTTGATTTCAATGGGGTTCCACTGGGCTTTAGGCTGAGCCTGCTGAGTACCCTTTCGTGTCATCACAGCTACTTGTAGCTGGGTACAGAGGATGACAATAGCAACCGTGAGCCAGACTTGCTGGTGCTGAGGACCACTAGGGCGACATTTGAGAGTCATGGTCGGAAGAAGAGACACTTCAAACTCAGCTTCCAGCAGACATCATGCTGGTGTCGTGAACATTCTGTCCACAGCCCTACAGAGGCCCAATTCACGGAGTATGTCGAAAGCCCAGTTATCCGGACATCAGTACGGTCACTCCAGTCATCTCCGATGAAACCCGCTCAAACCTGACGCTTTCCCGCGCTCTCCGAGCCTCGGACCCGCCGGAGATGCACCGGACCCGCTCGCATACCTTCGGAAACCCGTCCATCCTATGTCCTGTCCGTTCTGTCCAACCCCACTGGTGCGTAGTAGCTTGTTTCCCATGGCTGATGCAGTAGGCAGCGTTATTACCTGTGTTCCCACAAGTCCGCAGTGCCTCATGTCAGTTTACATATCACCGGACCCGATGTTTTCCTGTTTTTGATATTCCGGATTTCTATGTAGCTAGTTATATAGGACTGGTAGTACGACCAAGCACTCTTTACTTTTACTGTAGGTGGGACTTCCCATCTACTTGGTCACATACCTGTCCTTACCTGTTACCTGGCTGAATATACCTGGTTCTCACCCGTTCCGCACCCGCTTCGCACCCGAAACCCTTGCCATTCGTTTTCCCTGACTTTCCCTTGTTTCCGGACATAGTCCGACGCTTTCCGAACCCATTCCCTTGCTATTACCCATAACCCGACGACCCAAAGCTCCGGACCCGCTTTTCCCGCGCCTCGGACTTGGTATTATACCTTCGGACCTGCTGTTTTGACCTCCGGACTTGGTCCGCATACCTTTGGACTTGTTTCTTTACCTTTCTGCGACCTCAGATGCTAACTATCAGACTTATCTCAGTAGCAGACCCCTTTAGGGTCGAACGTTCTTGCCTTGCAAGTGAAGCAGCAGGTATAGCATTCACCCAACATTATATCCACCTACTGTGGAGTTGTTTCCCACACCGGGACAAACACAATTCTGGATTTCGAAAATTTTGCTTATACAGCGGTTACCAAACTGGCTCTTAAGTTGAGTCACCACTTGAGCGAAAGGATATTTGCTGCAGCATTTGCCACTTCCCTTACTACTAGACTCTAGGGGCGGCCCACCAGAGCCCGACGGACGACTGCAAGACTTTGTACAGGGAGTAATCACCACCATCCACGACGCCTTGGCTTATAAGTACCAGGTATAGCATTAGTGATTCCAACCAGTCACTGTTCATGCTCAATCTGAATAACAATCCATCCACCACTGCGGTCCATGCCCGATCAAATTTGTCATGTCATCCATCTTTTCCTGAATAGGACACTCTTCAAAGGATTCTCCTTCATCTGAGCACACAGTGAGCACGTAAACAGTGTCGATTTCAATGGCTAGAGGCTCTTCATTGGAGAGTTACGCCGTCGTAGTCACCACCATACACAGCGAGCCCCTCCGGAGTAGTGCTGCCGTAGTCCAGTTCTGAACCTCGGTTCGAACCCGAACTTTTCTGAACCGGACTCATGGTCCGGTCACAGGTCCGGCATGGCCCCTGGACCGAACTTCCAAACAGGTTCGGGGTTCGGAGTTACCCAGAACCGGTTCGGACGCGTCCGAACCTTGAACTCACCTACAATATTTGCCGTTTCGTTTGTTTCTCTCGTATGCTTGCACCCTTCAGTACAAGCATGCCCGCCTGCCCTTGCACGTTTGTTAAATGTAGGTATAATTTTTCAGTCATTTATAACTATTAGTATAACTAAACATTTGAACCTCGTGTTTGCCATTTGTGCATGTCTGCGCACACTTCCTCACATTTTTTGCATACTTGCACACGTCCGATCGTGTGCGTCTCGCTTGTACTTGTCTGCGTCCGTCATTTGCAAACATGATTTATTTGCGAACATTTGCGTATGTTCACATCTCGTGGCCAATTTAGGTGAGTTGTCTAAGTATTGTTTCTCGTATGTTACTCATTTGTCTGTGCTTGTCCTGGCTCGTGTGTGCATGCTGCCGCATGTGTAATTTTCACTCAGCACATGGGTATCCCTGCGCTTACATTAGCGCACGCCATGTCAGTATGTTGCGGTACTTGTCTTCAACTGTCTCCGCGCTCGTTCCCGCTATTTGTGCACGTCAGCACATGCCCTCACTCATCTGCACTTGTCTGCGCCCATTTACACTTCTTTTCACTTGTGTCCACAACTGTCCTCATATGTTTGTGCTTGTCTGTGTTGGTCGCCACTTCTTGGCAATATTGGTCTTATTTGTGGTGGGTGCATGTATCTACATTACTTACAGGTATTTTTATGTGTTTTTTGATGTTAATGTTCACACTTTTTCACATATACTGACGCCCATTCGTATTTATATTGCTATTTGTGGTACCTGCCAAAAAAACTGTACCCGTCAGGACGGGTACGGGGTTATGCTGGGTACCGAACCTAGTTTGGTGGTCGAACCTGGTTCGAACGCGAACCGGACCTCCCGAACGCGTCCGGTGACGTTCGGTCCAGAGTTCGACCAAACAGCCGAACCTGAACCTGTGGTCCGGTTTGGCGTTCGGAAAAATTGGCAGAGAACCGGACTGAACCGGACTTCGGCAGCACTACTCCGGAGGCACCGAGCCGCCCTTCGGATTGAAGCAAATGTTGGCGCCAAAAGTGCGGATGCACGATATTCTAGCAAGTAGAGGCAAAGCACCCACAACGAGGAGAAGATTCTGGTAAAAGAATGTATATCTCAGCCACTGGTAGAGGGACTCCAAGTCGTAGTAAGTATATACCTGGTAAAAGAATGTATCTTGTAGCTCGTTAGCGACTAGTAAACTAAATGACTGTAGGTACTTACATCTCAGCCACTGGTAGAGGGACTGAGATGCTTCGACGACATGGCTCGTATTTTATACTAACTGGTATAGGCACAGAAAATTTATGTGCTGTGTAGAATGGAATGATATCATACATTAACATACCTGTACCGTTATACTTCAAACTAAAATCGATGGTGGCATCAAGGGTGACGCTCGAACCTAAACGATCAGGTAACGTCCGAGTCCAACAGATATATCTGCAAGCAGTTCGTATGCCCACATGATTGCAGTGTCCTGATAGCCTTTGTTGTGGTGATCAGGCAACATTTCTGAGTAATGTCGTTGCTCCGCAAACTGGATAAACTATTCGAAAGAAACTGCATATCCGCAGAACCGGGGACGAGGCTGCCTTTTCGGACGGACCAGTTTGAATGGTCGAAGTCTGATGGAATCCCCTGTCTGCTGTGAGAGCGCAATCTTATGACTGTTAGGGAGAAAATTAATGATAGAAGAAGAGATCTACCTTTAGGGCGTCCAAAAATTTGAATATAAGAGAAGACATGTTCTTGATAGAGAGGGGATCCGGAGGATAACTACTAATTGTCAAGTGTGTTATTCAACGAGGGAAATAGACTGACTGAAGTTTATGTGATTGACACTGCACAGCCAATGATATACATCACAAATATATCGAGTTGTAAACTTGAAATCCCGATTGTGGTGCCAACCCACTGCGTGGTATCCCTGGGCCCTGATCAAATTAATAGAAAGAAGACAAATAGACTTTCTTCTCAACCCACAGCGCGCTGATCTACAATTGCATTTTTACACATCCAGGGGACTCCTCATGTGCCGGGTCTACTGAAACATGATCAAATTGTGCGGGCAACGCACGAATCGGGGATTCAGTGTCGAGCCATACAGAATCGCTTGCCAGTACGGTATCAAGGTCTGACCATTCATGAGGAAAAGAAACATAATTCATATTTATCCAGTAAATGCGGAGCTATCACATAAGTCACAGCACCGTCTGAGGTATTTCACCTGGGCCAACGACCCTGTTCTCGTGAAATCAGTATACCCACGTACTCTGAATTGTCTCAATGCCATGTTGAAAGCTATTGAATCCCTCGTGTAGATGCAGTACTGCAATTTCAAGTAACGTGTGCATGCCACTGACTTTAGTCTCCCCTAGCCAGAGACGACAGTCATTCCTTCCTATCAAGTACCGATTTAGCTTTTCATTGTGCACAAAATTGAAGAACGACTCACATCACTTTACCAAGAGGCAATCACGCATATAATCAAGAAGTGTCCCGGAGCATTAAATTAGAATGCCAACGTCCCCAATTAGTCACTACATACCTTATCCACTAGTCGAGCTATCACCATGGTTTGACGCCCCAGCCCAAAAGGGCAAATGTGACGGGCAAACCTTCGCCAGACAAGATTGCCATACCAGCGTAGACCACTACCTTGGTCAATACTGAAGGATAAGGTGGTCTCAGAATTTCGCATCCCGTCGGGGGGATGGATGGTGCACTCACCGTCAGCATCGTAGTGCTTGACTTCCTTGCGTTGAGATGTCCCGTTGTTCTCGAGCTCGGATCCACTGTAATTATTGGAGTCTCCGCTGGCCAATGATGAGCCATTGTTCGACTTTGCACCTCTTCGCTTGACCTCGCTTGTTCTTCTCAACGCCGACCTTTCCCTTATTCCGCTGACCTCGAGGATGCCAGGAAGGTCGATAACATTCGGAATTGGGCGCAAACTGCTTTCAACTGGCATATGCTAGTAATCTGTCGCAAGGATGTAGAAGCGCCGATGGGGCAGATCGAAGAAGGACGCAAGATTGCCATTCCAGTATAGACCACTACCTTGGTCAATACTGAAGGATAAGAAGGTGGTATCAGAATGTCGCATCCCGTCAAAGAGATGGATGGTGCACTCACCGTCAGCATCGTAGTGCTTGACTTCCTTGCATTGAGATGACCCGTTGTTGTTCTCGAGCTCGGATCCACTGTAATTATTGGAGTCTCCGCTGCCTAATGATGAGCCATTGTTCGACTTTACCCCTCTCCGCTTGACCTCGCTCGTTCTTCCCAACGCCGACCTTTCCCTCATTCCGCTGACCTCGAGGACGCCAGGAAGGTCGATAACACTCGGAATTGGGCGCAAACTGCTTTCAACTGGCATGTGCTGGTAATCTGTCGCTGGGGTGTAGAAGCGCCGGTGAGGCAAATCGAAGGAGGACGCAAGAAGACGGAAAATAGGCGGAAGAACGAGGTACAGGAGCGATTTGGCAAAAATCCGCCATACAAAAATTACGAGGATCCCTGCACGGATATATGTAAGAACGAAAACACGATGGAAATGGGAGCGGGAACGGACCGACAGTAACTTTGGCACAGGCCAGGGTCCACCACGAAGCTGTATCCTCCCAAGTCCACACGGCTCCTTGAGGTCCGGGCATCACGGAACTTAGGAACCGCTCATCAACATCAGGGTACACGCTGTGCCACCGGCATAGTGCAATGCCAAGGAAGACAGAGACAAACGCGATGGCATCCTCGAAGCAAGGACAATCATCTACCGGATGTGGGTGGTAATGTACAAGAAGTAGACATATGGGGATCACCGTCAGCGGAACTGAAAAGAAAATGAGTAGGAATACTAGCAAGGATGGAAGGTATCACCTATCCAGTGAGTACTTGCCAACCAATTCCCAAACGTCTCTTTCATAATCACATAGGCCCCCCAGATTATGATACCAAGAAAGACGCCAACCGCACAGTCGGTGAAGGAATGCATGCCTGTGTACAAACGGCCGAAGACCACGGTTATGGCGTATATCATGAGGATGGCACATGATGCATAATAGATCGATGATGATATTGCGGTTGATTGGATATAGGCGTTTCTAACATAGCCAAAGATAAAAAGTGCCATGGATACGCTGTTCGTAGAATGCGTGGAGGGAAAACCGTATTCAAGGTGGTGCGTTCCGATCGCTGCGAGAACGCAGTCGATAAACTTTGGTATGAAAAAAACGACATTCACTTACTCAGTCGCGTTACAGGAGGGGCCAATGGACGAGGTGAACAAACAAGGTCCTTCAAAAACGAAACAACGTAGACTCCGGAAGCCAAAACAATCACTAGGCTGCTTTCGCTTGAGTTGCAATGATCGGCGGACAAGTGAATCGTACCCTCGTCCGAGTTCCCCGTAACCGAAGAAAAAGCTCAACGGCAGACCGATCATGAAAAACGTGTGGGTGCCAAGAGTCGAGCTATAGAGGAAGTACAAGTCCAACCACGGGTGCCGAATCCATTCCTACAAAAAGTCATGAAATACATTGGCAAGTTGAGATGATAAACAAGACGAGCCTGCATCCGGGCCAATATTTGGCTCTCTCGTTTCATCGAATTGAGAATTCGGGCGCGTATAGTTGCTCTCCACCATGGAAGTACGGTTTCGTACAAATCCTCAACATACGGTGTGTTGGTGCGTCCTCGCTTGTCTAGTTGCGGATCTTCTAGTGTATCATGATGAGTGGCGAGGATAGATATCTTATTACCCGTGTGTTCGTCATGAGAAGTGTCAGAGGGTAGCGTATGTGTGTTGGACACCTGAGTCGACATGGGCCAGTCTGCCGAGCTGGTTGTCGTGTAAGCGTGCGTAGTTCGGTTGAAGGTGGAGCAAGCCACTAACCTTCGAGAGAGAGACTTGGTGGTGAAAAACGTGCGAACCTTGCTAATATATTGCCTTCTAAATCGGGACATTGTGGTGTATGTCAGGAATGGCCGGTGCCCCTTGTTTCTTCCCGCGCGCCATGGTCCGACTGTCCGAGCGGCGGGGGGATAAGACTGAGGAACAGAGTGCGGGGAGATGATGTAATACTAGGTATACATTGTATTTACTTCTATTTATTCGAGGTATTTCTGAATATCGGTCACAAGGTTGGGCGTTGGGCGTTCAACTTTGAGCTCCCCTATTGATGTGTTTCCCAACATTTGCATCAGCCCGAAGTCCCACGATAGCACTTCGTCATCCACCGTGCTGTGGATAATGTGAGGACAATATCCAACTTTCCCGCCTGTGTCTTCTTCTCCTTCGCAAAGATGGTCGCCAAAATACAAGGCATCCGCACTCATGTCAGGGCCTCGTTTCCGGTACTTCATCAACACGTAGACTGTATGCATGTGGGTCATGTTTTCCAGATACATACATACGCGGGTTGATCAAGCTTTTGTTGGCAGCCGTCCAATGGGGGTACAAGCAGACGATGGAGCGCGCGGTGATGTAGTTTATAACGGCAGTTGAGTGAAATTGCAGAATGGGTGCAATTGCGCAGCTCCAGTCGCTGATGATGAGATCTACTTGTTTTTGACCCTTTTGCAGTTTATAGATCTTTGCGATTGCTGCACTGTCATATTCTGTCTTCTTTGGGACCTCCAGTTTTTTCTCGTATCCCTCTTTTTCTACGAAATGTTTCAACACCTCATCCTCAAACTTCTCTGTGGTGTACATGTCCATGTCTCGCACCACGATGGCTTGGCTCTGTACTAGTATGAGAATGAGCGCACTCGACCCCGAGATTACTGTGCTGGTGCGATCCAACAATGCAATCAAAGAATTCACGTTGTTAACGAAACACATGAATAATTTTGTACGTCGCATTGCCATATAATATGCGATACCGTCTTGATTCTGTCTTCTGGTTTTTGCAAACGTGATCAGGTCAGGGAGAGGCATTTCCTCTAAGATATTCGTTTGTAGTTCTGCGCTGAGTATCCCAATGTAGCCGTTCCCGTTCTGTTGCTGCATTTTCGACTGATTACTTGGCAGGATTGATGTGAGGGTCGGTATCAGTGAGCCTTTCCTCTCTTATCAGTTTGTTGTATATCATGCTTAAGAAGCTCCTGATTTCGGTGTTTTGATCAGATCTCCTAATCGTATTTCCAGAACATTCTCATTGACTAATTGATTGTCTTGACCTGGTACATGCCAAGCGCTCTCATTCATGTTTGCCAAAGCACATCCTGCATACTGGTTTCTCACTCGTTTAGCTTTTGAGTGTAATTGGCATGTTCACAATGACACGTGTTTCAAGCATCTCAAAAATGGAGAGCAGTTATTCCAGCAATTCTGTCTTGCGCACAGCATACTTATAATGTTGGTTATTTCGTTTGTCAATCAAGGAGATTTTCATTCATCGATCGCATCTCTAGAAGAGTGGAGAGCATTTATTCCAGTGATTCTGTCTTGTGTGCAGCATACTTATGAAGTTGGTTATTTCGTCTTTGAATCAAGGAGATTTCTATCATTGATCAATGGGAACCAAAGATCCTATACTTTATAACGTCAGTTAAGCAATTTTACCATACTGATTATGATAGGCGCATCCACTGGCAAAAGACCCTCAGTTGAATCTGTTCTATAATATGAAATGACGATGTAGAGTATATTCTCTTTTCGTTTATATCTTTTCTTGAAATGTGCTTGCTCCTAGAAACAACAAGAACTCTCCACCTTCTCTATATCGCATAAGTATATCGATACACGATCAAATATGCCAATGCAAAAGTGCGTACCTTCCATTTGACCTTCCATTCACTTCTCTATATCGCATAAGTATATTGATACGTGATCGAATATGTCAATGCAAAAGTGCGTACCTTCCATTCGCTTCTATGTTATTGTTCTAACATGTTACGTCCAGCACTGTAGGAAACATTCTCGCTGCAGCCCTGCAGAGGCCTATTTTATGGAGTATGTTGGAAGCCCAGTTGTCCGGACATCAGTACAGTCACTCCGACAAAACCCGCTCAAACCCGACGCTTTCCCGCACTCTCCGAGCCCCGGACCCACCGGACTACCATTGGAGATGCACCGGACCCGCTTGCATACCTTCGGAAACCCGTCCGTCCAACCCCACTGGTGCGTAGTAGCTTATTTCCCATGGCTGATGCAGTATACAGCGTTATTACCTGTGTTCTCACACGTCCGCAGTGCCTCATGTCAGTTTACATATCTCCGTACCCAATGTTTTCCTATTTTCTATATTCCGGATTTCTATGCAGTTAGTTATATAGGACTGGTAGTACGACCAAGCACTCTTTACTTTACTGTAGGTGGGACTTCCCATCTACTTGGTCACATACCTGTCATTACCTGTTACCTGGCTGAATATACCTGGTTCTCACCTGTTCCACACCCACTTCGCATCCGCAACCCTTGTCATTCTTTTTCCCTGACTTTCCTTTGTTTCCGGACATAGTCCGACGCTTTCCGAACCCGTTCCCTTGCTATTACCCATAACCCGACAACCCGAAGCTCCGGACCCACTTTCCCGCACCTCGGACTTGGTAGTATACCTTCGGACCCGCCGTTTTGACCTCCGGACTTGGTCCGCATACCTTTGGACTTGTTCCTTTACCTTTCCGTGACCTTAGATACTAACTATCAGACTTATCTCAGTAGCAGACCCCTTTAGGGTCGAATGTTCTTGTCTTGCAAGAGAAGCAGCAGGCATAGCATTCACCCAACACTATATCCGCCTACTGCGGAGTTGTTTCCCACAGCACTTCATGACTAGTTAGACGTGCTATCCTCTTTCTTGTTTGCAGCCGGTATTTTCATCAAGATGCTGTGTGATTGTCGCAGTGTGATTGTTGTATCAGTGTAATTATTTCACATTTTATTGTGTTGCACTCACTAATTGATGCATCTGATAACTGTCATATAATCCTTGTTGTTGAGGTTCATGATTTTTTCTTTTTCAATTAATTTCAGTGCAAGGTAAGGGCACTTCATCGATCCATGCAGCAGATTGTCGAATACCACTATCATTTGGACAGGTAGGTCTTCTTCGCCGCCCGAGTCCAATGATATTCTGACTTCTTTGAGTTGAGCTTCTTCAGCGAAGTATTTTCTTGCAGCAGATAGGATATTTTTGTGGTTGGGTGGACCGTTGTTAAGCTGAACCTCTATGAAGCCATTGACAGGTGCAAATGATACTAAGCATCCGGTGACAGTTTGTTTGTTGGACATGATGGTCAGTGTGAGGTGATATTATCAGTGATTTTGTTCGTTTAAATACTGTCATGTACTCTACAATGCAGTAGGATTTTGATAGATGTTTCAATTTGTTTCCGTCTCCGGATGTCTTGCTCTCGGATGTTGTGGCTTCGGATGTTTCGTTATTCGGATCATTAGTCATGACGTCAGTCTGCTGTACCGCAACACCTTCTGTTCTTCAGGGGCTCGGGCAAGCCCGTCTTACATAAGTTCATTTATCCACTGTCATTTGATACACTGTTATTCTTTTTAACATCTGTTTCCAAACATGTCTCGTCATCATGCCAGTCATAAAGCCCACACTTATTGACTATGTTCACTCTGGTGAGAATCATATGTTTATGGATGAGCCTGTAATTTTGTTTATCTTTTTAAATGCCATTACTCATTTGAATCTTACAAGGCTGGTCGCACTTATCACCACATTCTATTTTATGGCACTGGTTGTTCCGAAGCTGTCTTGACATACATTCCTCAAGATTTGGATGGCTTGGTTCGCGCACACATGTGGATCGGAGCTGGTCAACATTTCGTCGATCATAGTATCTATCCTTCTATATTCTCTGTCCATGGTTTTCCAGGATCTCCACATAGCGTGTTCCGCGATGCATACAGTGTGATCTACCTCGCCCGGAACAGTAAACTTCCCATCAATCAAGCTATCGCTTCGGATGATGCAGTCTATCGCAAAACGCAATGGTTCAGTGATGTTCTTGTCATCAAGCATATGGGACACAATTTTCACTCATATAAATCTATGGGTTATGAAGAGAAGGGTCTAGTTGATGCCATTTTGACTTGGTATGTATTCTTCCGTTTATTGTGCATTAGCTGGCCATCTCCATTTTTCACGATGACAACATCTCCTTGTGGACCCCTCTTTGGGCCAAAAATTTCCAGCAACACAGGGTGAAAGGGTCAGTCATTGCAGGGCATGATTGTGAAATATATATGGTAATACCAATGAGTTATATGCTCTCCTTTTGGGAACAGGACTAGTGGGGCTTGAGGCTCTCTGGCAGGCAACAAGCGCTCTATAATCTGCAAAGCCTCTGCATTTGAGGTTGGTCGAGTTTGCTTCACAGGGATGATGTTGGCTAACAGAAGCAAGAGCCCTTGTGTCACACTTGTTGATAGTGTAATATCGCTCGTGATTTTGACCGAGATGCACCCAATGTCCGCTTTTCTTGACTTCATTTCTCCGCATAATTTTTTAACGCGCTATGTTCGGCATTAGCATTTTTGTTGATAACTCCGCAGGTTCGTCTCACCCTAACATTGACAATCCAGGTTGGATGTATTTTGGTGATTTCTTCGCTGATTTGTCGGTGTGTGTATTCACCATGTCATTCAACATCAGCAATTGCGCTAAGTAGATCAGACTTTGTTGGCAATGGTTCCATGGTGGCATTGGATAGGTCTCAAACCCCTAAATTTTTATATTTCTCGTGCATCAGACTGCTATTGATGCCAATTGAAAATGACATCATCTGATTACATAACATAACTTACATAAATTCGGTCAACCTTTTTTCTAGATACATTACAGACGATGCCAGAGAACTAAGTCGTTTCTCGTTAAATCACTAAGCCATCAATTGGACTGATACCTTGAGTGTCTTTGTCAGGCATTTCCCCGATATCCAAGAGTGAGATAGCAATCATCTCATACTGTGCATGTGAGTGCCATTTATCTTCTTGCTTCTTAGAATACTTTGTCATCTTCATCTCCAGGAGTATTAAATCTCCAGGCTTGAGATCGGTGAGATTCCAGAGAGGCCGCTCACTGTACGTCTTTAAAGAACCTTCAGCTCTGGCATCATAAACTGCATCAAATAGCATAGCCTGTCATTTTCTCAATGTCAGCATAACAATGAAGTCAACTTCACTCACTTCAGACCCCGCATCGCTATTCTTGGCATTTTGCCACTTTATTGTGCGAATAACTTGCGTTGCTTGTTGATTAACACCTGTTTATATATCAGTTTAGTGAGATTGATTAAAATGAATAATTACTCAATGCAGGGCTCGACATTTTGGCTAGCAATAATGCGCTTTGCTGTGCCAATGTTTTAGAGAGTGGCATAATCGTCATCGAAGCCTGTCTCTCTGGATTACCAAATTTAGTGAACCACATCTTGGAGATTTTGCCGACCACCCAGATAGTTAATGGTTCTCCATTTGCAGGATTGCACAAGATTTTGCTGCAATCATTGACAGGCTTGTATTGGCCCCATGTTGCCGTCGGCAGTAATTTGCCTAACGCATATACATTAGCAGTCGAGTTGGTGTACTCTGACAGTTTGCACAGTCGACTAGGTGCGGTGATCAACATGAATGGTGTAGTAAAATTAGAGCTAACGCATACTCAATCAAGGTGTCATCGTACTCCGACACTTCTCCGTCTTCCATCAAACACTTAGTGGGGTTTGGAAGCACTGAGCGCACGGTTTGAGTAGGTTGAACAGCCCCTGTTCCTCGTTTGGTGGTTGTCATTGAAATCGAAGGCGCATCCGACTCTCGGCCAATTGATATGGTGTCTGCTCTATTTACAATCAATGTTTTGTCTATCGATCCGAAGTATTACTCACTCCTTTGTTTTATCGCGATTCTGATTAGTAGCGACATCTTTCGAAGTTCCGGCGTCGTTTTCACCATCTCCTATTTCATATAATTGCGCACAGAAGGTGTCAATTATTGGAGAGAACATTAATAAATACAAACCTGTGTTTGACAGCCTCGTTCTTTTGTTGGGTCGTGCGTCCACATTGTTCTCGTGGTCAGGCGGCAAATCGTTCTTGGTCTTCGTCATGGTGTGGTGAATAACAAGAAAACGTTATAAGACCCTATTGCTTTGCAAAGTTCATAGTGTTTAATAATACAGATAAACAAATGTAAATGTTGCTACACATGAATTCGACACGCTTCCTAATTTATTCTTTGTTGAAAACAAGTGTCGTATGAGTTTTCTTAACCGCTCTGTCATGTGGAGGAGGGGTAGATGTATGTTTACGCTCTGTTCTTTTGTCATCCTGGCGAGAACCATCAGTGTTAAGTCATTTTTAGGTGTTGTTCATACTTACGAGTTTCATGTGTTGAACATAGTCTGCTGGTATCAGACGCACAATGTGTGTGCAGGTCAGAAAACACTTCAGAGTTGTTCCTTTGTGACGATCTCGGCTCACGACAAAATCCAGTTCTGCCCCAACATCTACGAAATCGCCTTCTGATAAGAGAACAGAGTCCATTGGAAGTATTTTTCCTGATCCTGTCAAGTTGGCTGTGGTCAACGGACACGCCACATTCCAAAGCTCTTGAACGTGTTGATATTTTCCTTCTGGATCTTGTGCTTCTGTGAGTACAGCTTCCTTGAACTTCCTTGAACTTCCTTGAACTTCCTTGAACTTCTGTGGTTTATCGTGCTGTTCGCGCATTGTTAATTGCGCTTATCCTTATTCTCAACACACTCACTTTAGTAAATGCGCGCTTTTGTAAATATATATCTTTTTTGTTAGGTGTTTCTTGCATCAGTAAATGTAACCTTCGGCTGACATATTCACAAGTGAGATTGAGTGCGCGGATTGTCGCCTGCCAGGCTTCTGAGTGTCCCCCCGATGAAATATTGACATATTGCACTGCATGTGCAACATCGGATTCATGACTACATAAATTAAATTCCCATTGATCGTGAAAAGACAGTCTGAAACTCACCCAGACCAATTTCCGAATCTATCAATATGAAATTGTTGTAAAAGACCTTGTAGACGAATAGCAACAGGATATACTTCCCCTGGTTTAGCATCCAATAAGTTTTTGTAAATGAGAATGCGGTCTCTTGATTTATCTGGTCGCGCATGGTCCTGATATACGTCAGCCCATTTTGCTAGGGTCTGCAATGAATAGGGGAACAGTTCCCATGAATCGAATTGGTCGTTGCCTTGCATTCTACGAACTTCTTTCTTCATCGGCTCTGGCCATAAGTCAAACACCATGGTATCATCAGATGCTGTACGATGTCATGCACCAAACGTGTTTGGTAGCGAGAACATGGTTTTTTATTTATATCTTCATTTCCCATATCATTCCTTACTCACCTTTTCATTTGTTTCCCTTCCTTTCCTTTAATTTTTCGATTTTTCAGCGATTTTCAACAGTATTACGGCATCCCGCATTTTTACAGCATTTTGCATTCAACGAGGTTTATTCACCTTTCCCCCATTCACACGCTTCCAACGCTCTCCCATCTTCACCCACTACACTCTCAGACAACCTCAGCATCAGCCAGACCATGCCAAATTGCACCAATACGTCGAAAACCGCGTCTTTATTCATCCTGTCCTCATCACTCTACCATTTCCAATCCTCTTCAGCGGCTTATATTCGTCGAACCATTCAAACCATTATCCACTCGCACCTCACCTTCATGATCACTGTGGACACCATGCCATTCCATCCTAACGCTCACCAGAGATTGCAAACCACCAAGTCCCTATGCAGATGACCAATCCCTTTATCATGCTGGGGAAGCGTCTTACAGACTGTGTATATCCCATGATCCCTGCATGTCGACATTCTGCACCAACAACCACATGACATCTCTGCAGCAGAGCATTCGGATCATCACACCATCATGGCATCATAGCATCATCACTCCATTCCATTCTCCACTGCCCATATGCTGCGTCATTGCTGCGTCACAGCTCTTGCATCATCACCGCACAGCACTTTGTCATGCTTGCATAGCAATTGGTCATGGTGACTCAGGTCATGAGTCATGGTTTGTAATGGTCACAGCCCTGCTTTATCATCGCTTTTCATTCTCTGACTCATTCTTTGTCTTTATGACTCATTCTTTATCCCTATGACTCATTCTCCATTCTTATGCATAGGATTTGTTCTATTTTTCGAAATTGCTCAGTCATTACCCCTGAAGCGCAGCACATTCATTCCATTCCCCCCTTTCATTGCCCTCTTCATTGCCCTACTCATTGCCTGGAGCGTTGCTTTGCATACACAGATGTACGCAGGTACTATACTCTATATAAACCCCTGTATTTAGCTACAGAACAATCAACTCATCCAGTTCACCATTTCATGTCCAGTTCTCTCTGAAGCCTCAGTTGGCTTCGCATTTTTCCTCCTTCCACGTCTTCTTGGACCTTGTTCACCTGGAACACTGTCCCACTGCTATTCATTCAGTCCAGTCCATCTTGATCCTCCTGCTTATTCTTTCTTCGTCCTCCAACACAGCTAGGTCATCCCAGACTTAGTTGTGCTCATCTATCATCTCTCCTCAAACACCTAAACCCCTCACACTCGAAGTGTGTGGTGCACTACCAAGGGTCAGGCCACCCAACTGAACAACTACTGTACCCAGTGCTTCTCAGCATAAGCACTGAGCAGTAGCGTTGCGAGGTTAGTTGTTTTGTTGTGGTTTACAACTGATCAGCAACGAAGATCGACAACGAATGGCATGTTAACATTATGCTTTAAAGTAGAATATTACCCACCTGTTAAAAATGACATGACAATGTTGGAAAGACAAGCCGAATGAATTAATGACACATCTCGTATTTCTTGATATATTGGTCTAAGACATTTGATTGAATCTATGTCATATTTTAAGCAAAGCCTTACTCATGTGACATTTAATGACGCAATAATGACAAAATGTGTAATGTGTACAATGTGTTTTGGTTCCAATGATGAAGATAATATCAATTAAATGACATCATGCTATTGGTTGCGTGTCTATGGTCAGCGGGGTGTGAGGTTTCAAGTTCGCTACTTATTGTATATCCAATTGCATTGAGATTATTCTGAACACACATATATGGGAAGCATCTTTGAGTGAAAAGACAACTGCACGAGAGCATTAGTGAAGGGATTGGTTATCCAACATTGAGTCATGAATGCAGTGAGCACGAACACGATACAGTGGCTCAAAAAACTGTCCACATGTTTGCGCTATTTTGACTGTTTACATCATTGTACAAGAATGGATAGGTATTCCCAGGACATCCTGCCATGGCCTGGGAGTACTACATCAGGGCTTCAAAATGAGCCCTTACCCGTGGGAATTGGTGGTCATATGGTGGCACTATGAGGTTTGCAAATGATGACTCATGTGGACAGTTTTTTGAGGCTAGATTGAAACTATATAAATTAATGGTTATGACACCATAAAGTCATACCATTATTAAATAAATTATAATGTGGTGTCATTATGGCATTATTAAACCTATCTCTCACTATATAATGAAGGGAGTCTCATGTATGATAGTCATAATCACCATGAAAGCCATCTCCTCTGCTCAAAGGGATAACATCCTCTCTCTCTCTACTGCTGGCCTCTCTGCTCATCAAATAGCATCTAGAACTGGTGTATGCAAGTCTACTGTGGCCAAGCTCACCAAAGAATGTCACCCAGACAAAGAAAACTCTAGTGGAGGTCGTCCATCCAAACTCACCTCTACTGATAGGAGGGCCATTATTCAGCATATTACTACAGGAAAGGCTGACAATGCTGTCCAAGTCACTCATCACATCAATTCCATCATCACTACCCCTGTATCTTCACAAACTGTGAGAAATGTTCTCAAGGCAGCCAACCTCAAGGCTGTAACAAAGAAGAAGAAGCCTCTCCTTTCTATCAGTCATAGAAAAAGAAGACTGGACTTTGCCCTGGCCCATCAAAACTGGACTGTAGAGGACTGGAAGCGTGTCATATGGTCAGATGAGACTAAAATCAACAGGATTGGGTCAGATGGAAAGGTATATGTGTGGAAAAAGAAGGGGGGGCCTCTAACAGACAGAGAGATTAATGGGACACTCAAGTTTGGAGGAGGTTCTCTGATGGTATGGGGGTGTATGGGGTGGAATGGTGTAGGAATGCTTGCAGAGGTTGAGGGGAGGATGGATGCTGAGCAGTATGTGGACATTCTCAACCACCACTTGCTGCCTAGCATGGCAGAATCAGGAATTGATGAAGAAGATATCATTTTCCAACAGGATAATGATCCCAAGCATACATCCAGGAGAGCCAGAGAATGGTTTGAAGAACATAATATTCATCTCCTTGACTGGCCAGCACAGTCCCCTGATGTCAATGTCATTGAACACCTCTGGGGAATACTCAAAAAGAAGCTTATAGCCTATGAACACCCCCCTAAAGGAGTATGGGAGTTATGGGAGAGAGTGGTGGTAGAGTGGGGACAGATTACAGCAGAGGACTGTCAGAAGTTGATTGAAAGTATGCCTAGAAGGATAGAGGCAGTAATCAAGGCCAAGGGAGGCCACACAAAGTACTAGAATACCTGATTTCCTATGTAAAATATCTGAGTCAAAAACTGTCCACATGAGTCATCATTTTGCAAACCACATAGTGCCACCATATGACCACCAATTCCCACGGGTAAGGGCTCATTTTGAAGCCCTGATGTAGTACTCCCAGGCCATGGCAGGATGTCCTGGGAATACCTATCCACTCTTGTACAATGATGTAAACAGTCAAAATAGCACAAACATGCGGACAGTTTTTTGAGCCACTGTAAATCAATAATTACCCGAGGAAGAGAGCTTCCTTGTACTTTGAAGCCCACCCGGGCAAAATGGGCAATTGGGTATGCCTAATGTTGATCATTTTCACTCCAGTTGGAAACTTGTAACTAGTTGTAACAGGCAGAATAGGCACTACACCTTTGTCGAGACCTGGTACATGGAGAGCGCTCTCAGGAATGTGCACTAAAGCACATACTGCATACCAATCTTTATCATTGACTTCGTAAGTAATAGATTTCAATGTTCCTCTGCTTCCATTCACAATTTTGCAGCTGGTCACGGCATTTTTGGTTATCATCACAGGCATGCCCGGAATCAATGGCAACTCACCAATTGCATCATTGGTATATGTACTTGCCATTTTCCACAGTCGTCTCTGTTGCTGAGGTGTGACGTCCACTCCAGCGATCCTGTCTCAAGCACAGTACACCTCATAACGTTGGTTGGATTCGTTTGCGAATGAATGAGCTTTTGATTCATTGATTGCATCCCTCAAAACCTTCTTTGTAACGACAACAGGTGCGTTTTTGAAACCATCAAATTCATCAGAAGAACTCTTTTTTAATTCACTGAGCAGCCAAGATTTCAACACATCGTAATCACTCGGTTCTCCAGTGTTCAAAGCTACCTTTCACGCCTTGCCCACGCGTATCCTGTTCAGCATTTCCACAAATGGTGCGTCGTCTTTGGCTCTCCAATTCTGTTTGAGCTCGACGACTGTGTCTACCTGTCGCCATAAAAAAGTGCCATGCAAAGCAGACTGACCTTTGATTGTCTGCATTGTAGCGGGCACCAGTTTTTTCACCAATTTGTAACTGTATAGGGCATTGGACTTTGGCAGGCACAATTGCCCAAAATCACCGGTAAATATGACATTGACATTACCAAATGGTTTGTCGTGTGCTGATTCATCCCAAGATTTGGCCTGACTTATACGCTGAGAAACTTGGCTCAGCAGCTCCGCCACCATCAGGGAAGCTTCATCAAGAATGAGATACTGTACTGTTCTCCAAATGAACTCTAGATCGTTTTGGTTGATAGGTGCTTGTCGTTTCAGCAAGAACGTTAGCGCATGTATTGTGTAACCATCAATAAGCACCGCTGCACTGCCTGTAGGGGCACTTAATGTCAATTTTTCAGGTGCTCCGCATCAGCGAAACATTTCAACAATCGCATGTATGACGTGACTTTTGCCTGAACCTCCGATTCCTGTAATAAACATGAGGAGTTGTTCAACCTCTTCTCGCATGAAGTGTTCGCTGACTATCCTCAGGCTCATCTCTTGCTCTTTGTTCTCGCCCAAGTTGAATTCTGCAATGATCTCATTCACAATGACTTCTTTCTCACCATACAAAATTTCTGGCTTGTGATATACTGATGTAATCTCAGCCTTGTCTTGCATGCGCTGAAACGTCAAACCAGGATCAGTTTCTTCTTGTGCAAGCCGTGCCCACTTCACTTCAGCATCAGCACTGCCCACATCGACTGGCCTTTTGCGTTTCTTCACTGCTTTCATAAGCGATATGAACTCGGGCAATCTTCCCTGCTTATCGTCGCTAACAAGGTGGGTCTGCGTATCTACAGCAACCGGCTCCTTTTGCAATGACGGATCTGCAACCGTGAATAAGCCACCATCCTGTGCCGCTCTCAAGCAAGTTTGGATGTCGCGCATATCTGTATGACTTCGGCGCGGTTCTGCTTCACCAGCAATCTCATTGTCCAATTTGTCGTTTTCGTCTAGCAATGAATCAGCAAACAATGCCTCATCAAAGGCGCTCATGTCTACTTGTGTCTCATGGCTTTGTTGAGTGCCATAAATGTGTGGTTTGGCATGTCATTCTCGCACCAACACAGCATGTGCATCACGGGCATCTTTGCATTCATTCTCGACATTCATATTCCTGATAATCACCAGCAATCTCGGCGAAAAAGCTTCTCTCTCGAATGCGTCTGCCCAACTATTGTCATCTTCCTTTAAGTCTTTGAATTCTCACCACAGTTTAAACAGTAACATCATTGCTCGGCAGTGCAACTCCTTCTCCTCCACAGATCGATCTGGGCGAGGTATCGCGTCACCCAACAGTAATGGAATCACCGTCTTCCTGCGAAGACAAAGTATGTGTGTAGAAAACTGTGCATGCTGTGGTGTAAATTTCGCCCTGGGCAGCATCTTTGACTGCTTTTTTTTGAAAGAGTATTGTAAGTGTTGTCATCTGAATCGGCATCAACTTCGTCATCGTTTTTGACCACAATGTCTCCCTTGATTTCACAGTACTCTCTATGAATTCCCACAAACATAGTTGGGAAAAACTGTTTTTGAATGGTCTTGAAGTGTAATCCATAAGGTCACTTGAGAATTCACATTTGTCCGCAGAAATGTTAACAATTACTTGCTCTTCAAGCCCTGTGCTTCCTTGTCCATTTTCACTGATGCTATCGTCTTCGTTGTTTGACAGCGCAAGATCATCAAATTTTTGTATCGCATTGACAAATTGATACCACTTGAAAGCTTGAAAAACATGGCTACTGTAATGATCGCCACCGCCCACTAAGTAACTCATCACTTGCTGGTGAGACATTTCCTGTTTGCCCATCATGGCATTCACCGTTTTGGTGATCAAGTTTCTTTCTCCCTTTTCAGCTGATGTACCCCCTTGTGCTTCTTCTTTAGCTTCATACATCTTTGTTGCATAATCTAATGCTTGCAGGCCAACATGCAATGGCAAATCACTCTTAGTGATGTATTTGGTCATATAAAACACGGTCGCCTTGGCTGCCTCGCCAGATCCAATAAACTGTGAGTCTGTGTTACATTGCATCAAAAAGAGAATCAGATCTGTGAAGTTATTGACATGTGCTCTCCAACGTCTCAGTTCTATTGAACCGGTCTCCGGATCCACTGTGGTGACATCATGTGTGGATCCATCAATATGCATTCTGCATGTTGTGTCATCTTGTTGCTCTCCATTTTTGATGTGCTTGAAGCAGGTGTCAGTATGAACATGCCAATTACATTCAACAGCTAAACGACTGAGAAACTCCATGAATTCATGGCTAAATGACTCCTCATCCATTTCGCTCACCTGCAGAGGTTTTTTGAGTTGAGGATCCATCTCGTCTGCATCACGCTGAGGCTTATTGATCTGGTCTGCATGCGTCTCAGGCACTGGGCCAGTGTCACGAGGTAACTTGCAACTTATTATGCTCTCCAACCATTCAAACATTTTACCCAAAAATCTGTTCTCAGTCGCCATGCGATCACGCAAGACCTGGGGACTGGGATTCCCCTCGATCCATATAAGAAAATGACAATGTAGAATACCTCTTCCTTGTGCTTCTACCATGCCATAAAATGCCTTACAATGCCCAAAAATACCTGGACCACGTCTATAATGCAGTAGGATATCGACAAATGCTTGAATCTGCAAATCAAAGGCTATTGCTGCTGCGTCAGGCTGGCTCGCAACTACTTTGGCTCTAGCGAATGATGTCATCATAGACCACTCCTCCCATTCTATTCCTGCAACAATAGGAATCAATCTGCTGGTGAGGTCATGCAGGTTAACTGTGACAAACAGTGCTGGTGTGCTGAACCTTTTCATTAGTGAATGAATCTCATTTCTTCGGCACAGCTTATATCCTGCGCTCCCCTTCAATGACCTTGTTGATGCATGTAATTGCCTCAGAATTCGTGCGGCTTTCTTTTCTTGAGTAGTCAAAGGTTTCACATTGACAGAATGCATCCATTTCTCAGCCAAACTAGTGAGTGAAGGAGCCATGTCCTTCAGGTCTTGTGCTAAATCATGCTGCATGGAAGAACTAATGTGGAATGTGGTGTTCCTGCTAACCTCTTTCTTTTGGATCATGTTCCAACATATAAAGGCAAAATTTGGGTCGCTTCGAAAAGGCGAATTGTCTTGGCACAGCAAATTTTTCACCTGAGCTTCCATTGATAAATATTGTTGAGCTGTTCGCCCAGTATGATAAAATCCTCCAATATCCCAAGGATCCAGATGTGGGAATAAGAAAGACATCAAGCCTGGATCATTATCAGAGATGAAGCGAGAGCCTGCCTTGGACAAGATAAATTTATTATGATCTAAGACATATGCCAACGCATGCAATTTCATTTTCTCTTTGCTAGTTGATGAATGATCACCCTTAGTGAAACCGACAGCTTCAATCACAATGTCACCAGCCTCAGCATCTTCAGGTGCACCAACATCGCGAGGTTCCAAGCCAGAGTCTCTGTTCATCTCATTATCTCTGGGCAGATGACATATGTCTAACACTTGTGGGACACTAGAATCCAAGTCGGCATCACACTCTTCAAACAGACTATCCATATTTTCCTGGCTATATGAAACACCACATTGCTGATACCAGGGATTGTTGGCAAGCAAAAAATCAATCAATGTTTTCAAAGTAGATTTAGTGACAAGTACTGGGTGCATCTGTTTGACTGTTTCATGTGAAGGCCTCTGTGCATGCCCAGAAAAGATCACGCACATCGCATCAAGTAACTCACTGCGACTAGGCGGCAACATATCACGGAGCTGTGTGGTATCTTGCGGCCTAATGGCAACATTACCTCAATTATATCGCTGAGAACCTTCCTCTCCCATCCAGTGCCCAGATGGCTTATATGCATAAAAATGCGTGATTTGAGATGTGTGTGCATGAGACACGAGCATTAAATCATATGCAGATGCTCGTGCAAATGCTGTTTGAACATCAGACGGCAATCTCTCATGACCATAATACTGAAAATTTGCGAGTGCATTGACAGGTTGTCGTGCTCATTTGCCCATCAGAGCTGAATGACATTGGCTACACATCAGCAGATCAGCGAGTGCCCAGCAGTCTGTCAAGCCCTTCGAATACAATATGGCTCTCTCATACAACTCAACGTCATAGCTGGTTGGAAGTGTGTGCTCAGGTAAACAATCATTGTGCAATAGATGTAATGGAATCTTGCGTGAACTGACACTCTTTAATTCAGAGGCACATACATTATACGTGCAAACAGCACACACTCCTTGTTGCTGTACGGCCGGGCTCATTTTATATTGCCACTCTTTGACCATGTCTGTTTTGTCTCCAAAAGAGTGCACAGTCGGGAACTCAGGATCATCTTCAGTGTCATCAACAATCAATTCATCACCAGCATCCACGTCGCAACATGCATCATCCATGGCTCATTTCTGCTGGCAATGACGTGCAACTTGTCGAGCCTTTAGACAACGCGCAGAATGATCATGTTCAAACGGATCAGGCATAATAGCATGAGAGAAATCCCACCTAGCAACACACAAATGCTTGAACATGATAAGATTTGGCGCGCACTCACCAGTGCAGTCATGCACGTGTAATAAGTCCTGGATGTAGTCCTTTCGATCGACCGACATAACACGAATCGAATGGGCATGGGCCATTTCAGCATATTGCTCACGAGTGAATACAGAGAAATTCTCAATGATATGTGACAAGCTAGGTGCAGACACCGGCAGCAGGTCACCAGATGGAAACTGTCTGGTGACAGGCAAACACATTCGAGACACCCCATGATACCCGAAATACTTGCATAAAACGCATGACAACACAATGGAATTCCCATCATTGGGAAGTTCCTGATCAGATGCAACCAACGCGACAGGACGTGCGAATTCAACGAGAAAATCATGCGAAGATGAAGAGCTGCTGGCCATAAGGAATATATTTATATTTACGCCAGATCAAAAAGTTGAAGGAAGAAATATGAGATTTGGAGGAGAGACGAAAAGAGGAGACGCGAAGGTGGCTGTGTCTTGGAACATCACACCACCAAAATCAAGGAAGTGTCAATAATCGCCTGATAACAAAAATGAAACTAAGCATAGTAAACTACAGTCGTATACATCGAGGCATGCACATTGATGTGGAACGATCTGAAAGCATTGTGATGCGATTGACCGATCACAACATTGTACCAGTACAAAACTTCAACAAATACAAAGTTCCAGGGGTGCCCAGAGGGCTGTTATCCACATCAAGCAAAAAAACATCAGCAAACACATTTTTTAAAAGATCTGGGATGATCGGACGTCCATCTTGCTTCACTCCAAACCAGTACCCTTTATAGGGTCCTGGAACACCATATATGGTACATATTAGTAACGATTATGACATACCATACCTGTTACTAAGTAGGGGCGAAATCTTATGCTGCAGCACTCAACAGTGACTTCGTAGAACTACAGAGGGATCGGTACCATAGATTATAGGGTAGATAGATAATAGGGTAGATATGATAAGATCTCATCTAATCTGGTCACATGCCTTTTAGACTCCACACAATCAACACTGCTTCAGCCAGGCAATTATGCCCGCAATGTCCGCACTATTTCCCACACTTCTATTCCCTTCACACTCATTGTTGTGCACGATGAGCACCATATTTCACTCATTTTACTTGTTCTCTTCACACCTTTTGTGTCATCCATATCACCATTATGGCTGATGACGTCCACAGCACTCAACGGTACTCAACGGCACTCCCGCACCTCACAAAGCTTCAGTGCTCAATGCTCAGTGCTCATGCCCATCCTCATGCCCATCCTCCCGTCCATCCTTGTGCCCATCCTCACGCCCATCCTTGCGCCCATCCTCTGCCATGCTACCTTGTGTGAACTGACATGTGGTGTGATATATAGGTGTGTAGCTTAATCTCTTCCTCACTTGTCCTTTTTACCACCATCATGGGCTGCCACAAGCAGAACATGTCAACCTCCTCATGGGTTACAATGTCTCTAGTCAACTCATCATTGAAGATTCACACCAGTACTGCATCTCTCACAAGAATTTGCCAGGAGCGGCTATCAAGAGAGGCAAGGCAACGTCAAGAAACACAAGGTATGTTGGTAGTTCTAGTTGCCTTTAAAATTTACCTATCTCAACAGAAAATATCCAACACATGCGAGAGCTTGTTGCCGAGGCTCAGTTGGAGGCAGGTCCTGACTTTTCCGAGCCTATGGACTTTGGAGATACGACGTTCAACGATGACGATGAAGACTACAACAATGAGGTGGAGTCAGGTGGTCCTTTGGTATCAGAATTTCTCAGGAGATGCGCATGACAGCGGTAAGCCTTCATGTTTTTCTATTGTTAACTCATCATTCACATTCTCTACAGAGACCCTAATATTCATGGACACCATGATATACGATCTTGAACATAGCGTCATCAACAGGCTCATGCTGCCTGGCAAGAGCAGCTTCCTGCACTTGTTGATGACTACCTTGCTTGGAAGCACTCTCATTTATGAGAGAATCAAAATGACCCTGCACCTCATTCTATATTTCATGTTACCACAGTCGGCATTTCAGGTAAGTGCAGGATGGATGCATGTTACAATCTTCCTAGTACTAATTAGCTTTCTAGAATATACACCTTCTATTGCCATCCAGCAACATGTTGATGAGCCTGCCAACTCATCCCTTCTGCATATAGGACTTCTCGGATGCTCTCCGCTTCAGCCTACCATCGCTATTCGGTTACAATGTTTGGAACTTTACCACCAGATCCAACGATTCCAATCATTGTTTAGCATTCAAGCATTTACGAAAGTCTTATGCACCTTACACAATGTACATTTATCCTTTATTATATTAATTATTCATTCACACAACGCACTGGTGGGTGACTTATTTTCAACAACTGCATGAACAATTTTCAATAGTGTTTGATGTCTACTTGAATATTCTACGGTGTGTATGCCTGTGCATTGATCAGTCACTTGACAGGGACCATGAGAATTGGCCCATGTCTGGCGCGTGCCCATGCTGTACATTTGAGGTAAGTCTCAAAAGTGTGTATGTCTATGATATTGTTGCTGACGGCATAACATGAAGTAACCAAATGAGCCAATATTAATACCACGCCGCCTTCACTGCATGGATGGGAATTTCTCTGCAAAACGACTGGATGGCTCAGGAATGTCTGACCCACGTATATTCCGCAGTCATTACTTCATCCCTCAGGCCGATGTTGAGCACTTCAAGGATGATGTGTGTAATAATTGTTCTGCACCTCAAACAACTGTATCGTGCACTGAGAACTGGACCGCTGCCAAAGCTGTCGAAGAAAATAAGATTGTGGTATTTGATCAGATGGGCATCTTTCTTGTTGCCAGCCATCATGGGCTCATTGAATGTGTCACAGAGATGGCACGCAGTGGTGAGCTGTATGTTAATATTTTGTGGATATATTTTCTTCCTTCAATTTATTATTCACAGTGCAAAATATGGACTTGCTGCCGTCAATAAAGTGCTTGATGTATGCGGAAATGACCAAGCGATCGGTCATGACATTGTGTGCTCATCAAGGAAAACTATTGCTGCTAGCTCAATTGGATACAAAGCCGAGGAGCTACATCTACAACTTGTTGTCAATGCATTCCATGGATTTTCCCACA
>JABBWA010000221.1:0-77266 GCA_016628065.1 Suillus lakei | reverse complement strand
TTTGGCGCTGTTCTCGCAGCGCTTCCAGTGGGTGGGTTTGATTTTACCTTCTTCGGCTGTATCCTCACACTATCTCCATTGAAATCAGCTTGGCGTTTTTTAGATGCAGTTTCTTCTAGTGCGGCTTTGGCTTTCGCAGAGACCTTGGGGACTCATTTAGCAGTAGTATCAGAGTGCATGGTGTGAGTGAAAGGGTTGTGTTAATCGTGCAATTCGTGCTAGCATGTTGTGTTGATGTTTGTAAAATAGAGTTTGACATGTACAATATGTCGAATTTCATTCAGTTGATGGGCCATCAGTACTAATATAATCTGAAACCCGTGCCAGGGGTACGGGTACGGGTACACTGATGTCGACCCCTACCCGTACCCCAGGGATACCCATACCCGCAACCCGCACGGGTTACCCAGACCCGTGCTCTTGCCTAGCTGCGTGGAACAGAACCCTAAAGCCATCAAGTTCGCGTTCCCTCATCGAGAGGATGAGCTTGCCGCATATGGCGAATACATTAATGACAGATTCGACCTTCATTATGAGCGGTCCCATGACAGAGTTATCAGATTCGACAAGGCTATCAGGAACAGAGCTGCCAATTCACGCAAGATCGAACTCTCCGATTTGCAGCCTTCACGGATATCTACGAATCTCACTTCCAACTGGATGGACGACATCACGATGCCACTGACGAGAAGCAGTCCAAGCCCGGTGCTGCAGCACGGGACAAAACTGCTTTCAGTCGGCGTGAACCCTGTCGCAAATGGAACACTGGAGACTGCACTCACAGTTCCAGTACCTGTCGCTATGCACACGTCTGCTCCTATGAGCAGGATGGCAGATTGTGCGCGCGACGACACACGGAAGCGAACATTTTGAGGAGTCAAAGCCCAAGTCCAACTGAACGACCTCTTAAGCGCCCGCGTCATAGACGGGGTCTTATTTGGTCTCCAACAGATATTTCCTTCAGTCCAACGGCTCGCTCTTCTGAATATGCTGACCCTGTTCCCTCCCCTCCACCTCATGAATTTTCCAGTGATGCTGCTCAAACGGTGGCTCGGAGACCGGATTTGTTTCATATCACCACACCTATCAATGTCACTCGTTTTGAGGAGCTTCTCTCCGACCATCCTAATCAACCATTTGTCAAATCTGTCTGTCGAGCATTGCGTCAAGGTTTCTGGCCGTGGGCCGATACCTCTGACGAATCATATCCCTCTATCAACGACAACTCCACATACACTTGTACCAAGACTGATGAGCAGGAGCAGTTCATCTTGGATCGGATACGAGAGGAGATCTGTCTCGGTCGCATTTCAGAGAGCTTTGGTACAGACCTTTATCTTGGGATGTACAGTGTGCCAATGCACACTGTGCCGAAGCCAAATTCGGACAAGCTCCGCCTAGTCGTTGATCACACGGCAGGCAACTACTCTCTTAATTCTATGATTGACCGGGATGCTATCAAGGGCACAAAACTTGATGGTTTGCACTCTCTGGGAGTATCCCTTCTTCGCTTCCGTGATCAGCATCCTAATGTCGAGTTGGTCATGTTCAAGTCGGATGTGTCTCAGGCCTTTCGTCGCCTACCCATGCATCCGTTGTGGCAGGTCAAACAGATTCTGACTGTCAATGGTCAGCGTCATGTGGACCGGAACAATAATTTTGGCGGAAGGGGTTCCCCCAAAATCTGGATTTCGTTCATGTCACTTGTGGCATGGATCGCCATTCATCGCATCCTGATTGATGCACTCAAAACATACATGGACGACTCTTTCTCTTTTGAAGTTGCACGACGTGTCCTGTATTACCCCCCTTATGATTGTTATTTCCCTGCCAAACAAACTCGCCTTCTTTTGCTGTGGGATGAGCTCAATCTCCCGCACGAGCGTCCTAAACAAGTCTTTGGTTCACCCCTCACTGTCATCAGTTTCGAAGTGGACCCAAACCTGATGCAGGTCATGCTACCTGTGCACAAGAAAGCGGAGCTGGTTGCGCAGTTGCATCACTTCGCCATCAAAAATCACTGCTGGACTCTTCAGGACTATCAGCGATTGGCGGGATGGTGCGAATGGAGCTTCAACGTTTTTCCACTGCTGAAACCTGGTCTGTCGGTACTTTACGACAAGATCAGAGGGAAGTCCAACCCCATGGGACAAATTCACGTCAATAATGCTCTGCTGCACGAGCTTCACTGGCTCGCTGACCATATCGAAGCATCTGATGGCTTGCATTTCTTCAAGTCATTGGATTTTGACCCTACTCGAGATGACGTTGTTGTTGCCTACACAGACACTTCGGGTGTTGGACTTGGGTTGTGGTTCCCAGACGACAACTTCACTTGTCAATGCCCCCTGCCTTCAGATTCTCCTCGTGACACCATCTTCTTCCATGAAGCACTTGCCATATGTTCCGCTGTTCACGCTGTGACAAACATGCACGAGCCACCTTCCAAGTTACTGATCTTCACTGATAATCAGAACACTGTTGCCATGTTTGATTCGCTCCGTGTGAAGCCTGCCTACAACTCACTTTTGCTCTCGGCAATTGATGTCCTTATTGAATATGGCGTAGATCTTCGCGTCGAGCATATTCCTGGTCATCAGAATGTTATCGCGGATGCCCTCTCTCGCTTTAACAACGAGCTCGTCAAGGATCTTGCGCCTGACGCACAGATTTTTGATTTTGAACCCCCTCGGGATGCGTTGGGGGCACCAAAAAAATGATCCCTTGTGCAACTCGGTCCAAGCAACCCATTCGGGAAGCTTGGACACTTGAACGCTTGGAGTACGAGCGTTCTTTGGCCTTGGGTTTTGCTATTGAATCTACTACTGCGTCCGCATACGACTCCCATCTCAACTCATATCTCAATTTTTGCCGACTTCACAATCGCGCAGTGGAACCTACGGAGGACACTTTATCTTTCTTTGTAGTACGGCTCTCGCACCATATTGAACCCCAGTCTGTCGACACCTATCTCTCGGGCATTGTAGCTCGCTTGGAACATCATTTTCCTCGAGTACGTGAGGTCCGGAAGTCACTACTCGTCTCTCGGACACTTAAAGGTTGCAAAAAACGTCTATCTAAACCTGTCAATCGGAAACTCCCACTTTCCCTCGCTGATCTCACTTGTGTTGCTGATGCCTTTGCGACATCAGATAACTATGACGACTTCTTGTTCGTTGCACTGCTCGTGACGGGCTTTAAAACTCTTCAGCGTTTGGGCGAATTGGTCTGGCCTGACGCTGTCAAACATCAGTCTTATCGCAAGGTAGCCTTGCGTCACACTCTCAAAATCACCCATGACTCCACGTCATACATTTTGCCTTATCAAAAGAACAGCAGTTTGGGTAGTGGTAGCGAAATCTTGCTTTTGCGAGAGCAAAACCCACGAGTCGATGCCTTGGCGCTTCTCACACGGTATGTGTCTGCCCGTGACGAACATTTTCGCTATCATCCGCAGATCTGGCTCACTGCACGGGGTACAACTCCAACACGAGCCTGGTTTATGCGTTACCTACGCTGCTTCTTTTCGTCTGCTATTTCGGGACATTCCTTGTGGGCTGGGGGTGCTACTGCTCTGGCCGCGACTGGCGTCATGCCTGCGCTGATACAGGCAGCGGGACGCTGGTCCTCGGACGAGTTCCAGAAGTACATTTGGAAACATCCATTCTTGCTTCAGCTGGTTATCCATGGATCTGGGACAATGTCACTGACTGAAAATTGCTAGCTCTGCATGCTCGTTTCATTTTGTATCAGTCTTCTTTGGTTGGTCTTCTTGACTCCTATTCTTGCTCGACTCATCTCGCGGCTTGCCCTCATCTGCGTTCCATATATCGCTATCTTAAAAAAAAAAAAAAAAAACTAGCCCTATAGGCATTTTGTCGAGACAAAGTCTCTCCCCTTTTGTTTCTAGTTGCCTCGCACGTCTCGTTCTCGGTGTTCTCGGTGGCTACTAGTGTACATTTCTCCTTGCATGTACAAGCTGTCAGTTTTTCGCAGTCGAAATATACGTGGGTCCTCCAAGCATTGAGCTGGAGGATCCGGCTTGCCCTAAACCATGTTAACGAAGGCCCATCGCCAGTGCAAGTTGATTCAGACGAAGAAAATGGGGTGGGCTGTGTCTGCTCTAACCGCCTAAACAAGAACGATTACTTTCCTTCGTCTATGAAGGTCTGTCTAGCTAGGAGAGACTAACTGAGTCATTCCATAGTGTCGATTTGACAAGAAGAGGAGGAAAAGGTTTTACTCACTGTATAACGTCCTGCAGCTGTTCGTTCAATCGTCCCTGCGGAGCTTCATAAGCTTTTGGCCATTCAGAATGTCTGGTGTGCTCATGGCGTATCCCTGAGCCCGCGGGCATGGTTGAGGTAATATCAAAGTCGTATCATGTACCAGTAATTAGTACAAAGTACATAATGAGGATGTTGTTTGGCAAAAGCAGCAAGCTTTGAATCCAAACAATCGGATGTACAGTTGAAATGGTAATAATGCATATGCTAACAATGCATAAGTCTCATAATGCATGGACTTTTTTGGATCCCGACGGCGTTCCCATGTAATTGACCGCATAATGCATATTGCATAATGCATAACCTTTGCATAGCCAATATGCATTATGAGGTACCAAATTGATAGGACGGGACAATAGGTACAACAATGTATTGCATAAATTTATTGTTCTGCTTCAGTGGTATTGTCTCCTTCGACTATGTATAGAAGCTAGCAAGTAATCACGACAGTACGATACCACACAACAATGTCCGTAAACCCAAAACGCAAACCCCGTGACAAGCCTGCTGTCTATACATCAGTAAATTACCGGGCTCTGTACAGATCTGTACAGATCTGGACAGCGCGCCATATGTACAGCTTGGTCCCTACTAGCTAGTTTGCCACAGTAGAATTTTTTCTGTAGATCTCTGCACAGACACCCACAGACCTGCCCAGTAAGGACCAAAATAATTCTCTGTCCGTCTGTACAGATCTGTCCAGGATGTTTGCACAGATACTCACAAACCACTCAGAAGGGTGTTAAATATCATCATTAGTCTCTGTAGAGATCTGTCCATGTTTGCACAGACACTCACAAACCACTCAGAAGGTGGCTTACTTGGCTTGGGAATGGTAGCAAACAAATGATGATATATTCGATCAGCGTGAAACAATACTAGCGGATGACAAGCGACAAGAGAAAAACGTATGCGAGGATATGATGTGATGATTAATACTACAAAAAATGCCGCCAGGGGGCTCAATCAAGCTGGACGCGCAGGTGACGATGTTTCAATGTGTCAACGCCGTCAAGTTTGGATGCCTCCGCCCTGGATGAATTCATTAGGGCCGAATGTGATGTTAAAAGACTACTTACCATCCAATCTTGGCCCATTCACAAAGCTGCTGCACCAGCTTCGGACCATGATATGGATCACTCATGACATCACCGAGTAGCCCAAGCAACCAAAGATAAATGGACTCGTACTCCTTGGCAGTGAACTTCGAATAAAACTTGCCATTACCGTTTTTCTCGAGGCCCTGGAAGACGCAATTAAACTGAAATAATGTGTCAGAACAATGACACGTTAATATTGAGGATGTACCACTGTGCAAACGAGAGCTAAGCATTTTAATGGTACCTCCTTCCGAAAAATGGCTGGTCGCCTATGAGCAATGCGATAAGATCCTGTGTAGAAGAATAAGATGATGGCCTCCAGAAACGCAGGGTGCGCAAAATTTTTAGTCTTCCCGAACTCGTCTAGTCCATGGCGCAGAAATCTACCATCGTCGAGTAATTCTACAGCTGCGGCTTGAACCCAAGCCGCACGCTCTTGAACGGGAATGTCATCTGGCGGGGAAAGGCCGTATGCAGAAGGTGTGATGGAGATGGCAATTTTCTTTAGATCAGAGCGCCAGGTTGCTAAGTCATCATACAGCTAGAAAAAAAATAAGACACTAAGCGCACCACAAAATAGACATACGCACCAGCCTCGCCATGTCAGGCTTATGAGCGGGCCACACACCTGGTAGACACCTCGAGTCAGCAGAATGTCTCGAGGGAAATAGTAGCTTACCGGCGTCAACTTGTTGACCATTTTTAAGCCATTGGACAAGAGAGGCTGAGAGCGACTCTGTGATCGCGACCGGCAGATCATCAACAAGGCTCGGAAAAGGGTTCTCCAGTGCCTGCTGGGCACGACACTCCACCTTTGCGTCCTCAAGAAAGCTCTTCCAGCATGGACTGTACCAACCCAGCTGGGTAGCCTTGGGCCCTTCATCGTCAGATTCAGATCCAATGACCGCCTTCTGTTTCTGTTTTGATTTCCATTTCTGTTTCCGTTTCGCCTTTGAATTGGAGGTATCTATCTCGGCAGCACGAAGAAGCTCCAGCAGAGCGGGATCAGGAAGTCGGGGATGGCCGTTTCTCTCATGGTGAAGCTTCAAGACGTCATTGGGCTGGAACGGAAAATTAGCGTACTCCAACAAATAAGCGGGCTTGTACCTGGGAGGCAATCTCTCGATCCATCGTTGAACCATCATCGCCCGAATCACTACCGACCGCCAAAGTCTTCTCAGCAACCTGGTCACTTTCGTTGCGAGAATACTGGAATTCGAAGTCTGTTGGAAGAGCGGTTGCCACCCGAGGTTGGGGTAGTAGCTCTTCTCTTGAGAAACCTGCGACTTTTTAATTAACTTGAATGGAAACAGGTGAAAACTTACCAGGGTGTGTACTATGATGCCCATGGGCTTCTCCCCAACCCATTTGCTCATCTCCGCTACCTTCATCCGAGCCAGACGAATCATCCTTGGACGTGTTTGATTGTTCGGATTCTGTACCCGATGGTCCAGTCGGCCAGAGGGCAGGATCTAAATTCTGGAAAAAGTTAGCATCTGGTAGCAGCACAGTAGTTGAAGTGGTGCTGGAAAGTGCTGGATCTTCAACATTAGAAGTAGTGATGGTGCGATGACCTTGGGAAGCGTTGGGATTAATAACCGGAATGTGACGTTGGGACGTGTCAACACGAGTCTGTTCAACGTTAGAAGTAGTGATGGTGCGATGACCTTGGGAAGTGTTGGGATTAATAACCGGAATGTGACGTTGGGACGTGCCAACATGAATCTGATGGGAATGATTGGGATTGGGCAGGGCATGCGCACCCTTGGCTGTGGCCACGAAGGAATTGTTTAATGCTTGGAGATCTGGTTCCGTGCTGGGAGGGACAATTGGTGGCGAAAATCTGTATCGTCCATGAGCTTCTCATTGTGCAAAAGTAGGTTGAGAGTTCGATAACTCAAACATTGGGGCAGGAATGACAGGAGCCTGCATAGAAATTAATGCGTGATCATTTGCACATTAAAAACTCACCTTGTTTTTCTTCGAGCGTGATTTGGAAGTTGTGGTGCTCGGTTCTTCTGAAGGGCTATATGGCGGAGGGGGCTGCTGTCTCTTCTGCATGTCTCATTAGTATTGTTCTATATGAACAAGAGAAAAGATACCCTGGGACGACTCCCACAGCCCTTGTGAGGTGGTTCTGGAGCGAGAGGGTTTTCAGGAGCGTCCGGATCAAGGGAGGTGGCACCCTTGGGTTTGCTGGTCCATGCTGGAGCATGCAAAATAGCGCTCACTTTCTCCAGTTGAGTGCCCCTACCTCCTGTCCCTGCACCTTGACGTCCTGTTCGTCGAGGTTGTTGTGAGTCGTTGACTTCATCAATAATTGACTGAGACTGAGCACGCGCTCTCTTTGCCAGAGCTGCTTTCCCTTCCGGTGCCTTGGGATCAGAGTCCGACGCTTTGCGCTTCGACTTCTTTCTCTTAGGGCTTCCAGGCATGACAAGGGAAGGAGGGAAATGAGCCACCACACCGACAATTTACTAACACTCACCTTTTAAATCTTAGCCACCATCGCACCTTGAAAAGTGCTTGAAATTTACGTGTGCCAAATGTAATACAGCGCAGGTTGATAAAGTTTACGGATCTGTTCTGGAGGGCGAGTCAGAATCAGTAGGCTGAGAGAAAATGTGCAGCACCTCCTTTCGTCAAACTTTGAGTACTATGGTATTACATAGCCGATTGCAAGGCATCATGTTGCAGAGTGACTCGAAACTTGAGTGGGAACAATTTAATGTACACGTAAATGTAAGCAGGGCATAACTATGAAAGCACGAGAAAATTCCGATTGTTGTAAATGTAAATTAAGTAGTTCTGCTTCGCTTGGACTGGGGTGCAACTTCCATCGTCCAACCCATCTGGCCGTGGATTATGTTACGTTCTGTATTCGGCGGTTCATTTATATACCTATCCCGATCATCATCACCCTCAAGGTCACTCGCATGTCTCTTTTTCAGGAGTGCCACGATGAACTTCTTTGCAAATAGAAGCTCAGGGGAAGGCTTGTCCTTTGGAAGTTCAGCAAGATGCGTTGCCAACAGATCGAGGACCTCCCTGAAAGTAACTGCACTTGATGGCCCTTTGTTCCTGATCAAGTCATACCATTGTGTCGCGAGTGGGATTAGCGTGTTGAAGTAGGGGTGGAATTGTTTCTTGAGTTTGTCTGTGTTGGGGTGAAAAAAAACAAAGTCTTGACATCACTGCCTGCTTTGAACGTGTCGGCGGACCATAGATGCGGCAACCACTCTTGACTCCTATCAGCCGACAGATCGCATTTAACTCCAAGGGGACCCCTGTATTCAATGCAGATGCACATGAAAACGTAAAAAAGCGATTCGAGATCGTCATGGTAGTGGTGTAGGATAAGGGGGGGCGGTTTTGTGAGGGAAGACGTGGCAAGCTTCGCCTTCCAGCTGCGAGCAGATGTTGCAACATCGCCAACAGCCTCTGAGAGTTGCCACAGAAGCGAATGTGACATAAAAGGTAACGTGCCCTATCGTTTGCTGTGAGCACATCAAGTCTTATAGAAATAAATTGGTACTGACCGTCCCACCGATAGTGTATTTTCGACCTGCGTCAATATGGACAGCAAATTCCCAATTGATCAAGAGTCCATTGGTCCCGTCGCCATCATCCTCGATCATAGTGTTATTAAGGCTGCAGTCATGGTGAAGAACTCCATGATCCTCGACCGCTGTACGTTGAACTGAGAAACATGTCAGTAAACTCGACAAGACGGACTAGATAGAAACGATTACTCACCTATGACAATGTCCTGAAGAGCGCTCACTAACTCTAATTTTGTCCAGAACGCATGCAAAGGTCGTGTGCGAGGCTTCAAAACCAAATGAACGTGCATATGAGAGGTCCCTTTGATACTTCCCAAAACCTTGTATCGATAATTCATTGTTTCATCAACCTCATTGGGCGCGATCTCAACAAGCCAATATTCCACTAGTTCTGGCACACCACGGACCCCTTGCATCTCCCGCAGCATCCTAACCTCGTTCAACACCGCATCTTTACCCCCAAGGACCCAATGATCCTTGATGATATATTCTTCATCGTCCCTCCTCGCTAAATAACAGATGGTGCCACGCCCAACAAGCCCCTGACTGGAGAATATGACTTCGAGGATATTGTACGTGTGGTCGTTCACTGTGATCCTGCCAATCGGGTCTGAAAAAGATCTGCAAAGAGGATCTTCGGGCATTTCTAGCTGAGGGGGGTCTTGAGGGAGGCTCTCCTCTAAACTCAAGCTCATCTCCACATCTGAGCCCATCTCCGAGTCAGACTCAGCCTGAGGTGCATTGATAATCATCTTGGGTCCAGTGCCTTCTGGACCTTCCATGGAACTGCGCACTTGAGCTCGTGAGGGTTGTCTGTCCACAGAAGGGCGAAAAATCAGATTTTCAAGCTGAGCAGGGCGAAGTGTCTTCGTGAATATACCGATTGAAGGATTGTACCCGATACATTCAAGATTGCCGAAGACAACACTGGATAAGATGTATAGGAAATAGTTTGGAGCGCTGTCGATATGGATGGGAGGTGTCACGACACCACCTGCATGATCGTACATGTGAACTCACAATTCACGATATTCGTGGGTAAGGGAGAAGAGCAAAACAAACTGCCTCCAAGGTTGGCGTCTCAAGAGAAGGTAAGCCTTGCTGTCAATCGTCTTTCCAATCATGCCTGTAGGAGTGTACAGTTGCGACGTCAACTCGCAGACTGCCTTGATGGTATCCCACTGAGCCTCCACATCATCCAACAGCGCAAGGTCTGGCTTCCATGAGACTTCTTTATCCTTTACAGGACACTGTGGAGTTTTGTGAGCTCCAAGTGCGAGTCACTGCTCCGATGTTTTCCTTTATGATCTCCTTTCTCCTCATCTTGGCAACAGCACCACATGTGGTGTTAAAGAACGACGAGAAGATGTCTTCCAACGTGTGTGGTTTCAAGCTGGTATCTTCAAGTTGACTTGACGGGTCCTCGCCACCAGATTCCTCCGAGTCGCTCGCACTGCTAACCCCCCCTCGGTCTCCCCCCTCTTCAAGATCAGGTAACTGAACAATGCCGGATTCACGATGGCATTTTGGAAGTGCCTAGTTCCATTTAGAGTTCTCTGTATCATACAAGGGAACCATGGACTGTTCATGAAGGTGAGCGAATTTATTGTGTAGTCTGGTGTCGCGATAACGAATTTTATGTAATGGCACCTGGAGTTCTGTGACATATGGGACTTCAAAGGTGAATGTCCTGAAAATCCGCGATAACATATGACTGAGAGCCTTGGGCTGGTCTGCATCGGTTGGTTCTTCTTCTTCTACAATTAACTGATTAAGCTTGAGATCAGTGAGTTTGTCCATCATAGGCACGTCGCTGACACGGGGAGCTGACATCAATGATGCCAACTTTATCCCGAAGTCTACCGTTTTGCTGTGTTCTGTGGGGGGCATGACTGAGGCCTGAGGTACGAGTACCAGAAAAATTGTCGCATTTTACAATGGAGTCCAACTACATGGTGCGTCTTTTAGTCTATGAAAATGGTACTTATCGAGTATGAAAGCGCATGGTACTTCTACTCGGATAACACACAAAATGAATGTTTGTCCCAAAATAGTTTTTTAACCGAAACTCCCTTTCAACATCACATTTGGCCCTAACAAATTCATCCAGGATGGAGGCATCCAAACTCAACAGCATTGACACGTCAAAACATCGTCACCTGTGCATCCAGCTTGATTGAGCCCCCCTGGCGGTATTTTTCGTAGTATCAATCATTGCATCATATCCTCACATACATTTTTCTCTTGTCGCTTGTCATCCGCTACTATGCATAAATGAGGACATAAAACATATGAACATGCAAGACTCTATGAATCAATCGAGAACTATCACGCCTTGTCGTCCATGCAAACCTTCCATACCTGAAGCGTTAGAATCAACAACATTGCAAAAAAACACGCACACGCACCACGCGAACTTGATTGACCTTGTCCTCGTGGTGGATGGTTGGGAGGGACGTGGGACCAACTGTGATCTTTAAAGATGATTCTCATACATCCCAGCCCGATATCTGTCTCATCTATCTTCCTCTTGGTTGCCGCTGCGCGAACTTTAAGCAGGCTTGCAAGCACCTCATTTTCCCGTATTACGCAATCTGCAAGCGCCTTCTGAGCTGTGAAAACATCACACTTGGCTCTTACAAGATCAAGCACAAGGCTTGCTTCAGAGTCAGTTGGTTCATGGACTCCGGACTATGGAATATAAGGTGTGATAAAGAATGGCAGAAATGATGTACAAGGACTCACAATTGAATTGACGGCTTCAAGAACTTTGTATAGGTCACCTATACCGTGAGGCGCTCCCCCATTGCATTCATCGATAGAGCGAGAATAACGAGTATAATCATCAGAGCAGGAAGCAAGCGCTGACAGTGATTGTAGAGTAGTGATATCAAACTTAGACGGTGAAGATAACATGAGGACTTAGGAATGTTCATCAGAAAATGCTGAATTCAGATCAACTTGCTTTTTCTCAAGTCCGCGATCCAGATATCAATATCAGTGTGCTATGGCTATGGCACCAGCCCATTGCCCATCGTGTGGAAAACAATCCAGGGACCATACCTCCATCGCTCGCCATATGAGCCAACCTCGGTCTGGATGTAACAACTGGCTAGATGATTTAATTCGACTGAACTCCACCTTGCCGCTCACTGGACATGATCCCATGGCGGTGGACAATGTCAGCAACGCTCATGAACAAGGAGAGCCTGAGGATGAGAGTTACTATGATTTTGGGAGCCAAGGAGACAATTTGGACTCTGGAGGCGGAACGAGGACAGTGAGGCCAAAGTAACCAATCACTTTCCGGAGCCCCCACTAGCTTTTGACAAGGGCTACACGTTTTTGTGCCTATTTGATGCTGACAAAAACAGCATCTATCGTAAAATGAACCTTTACTATCCATTCAGTGGTCGAAGGGAATGGCAACTAGCTGCATGGATTCTGCGTTCCGGCTTGAGTATGGAGAAAATCAATTCTTTCCTCGCGCTAGAGATGGTAGGTGGTTAATTTAAATATCACCATGGCGGCTTCGCTGAAATAGTACTTAGATTGGTGATCTACCTTTATCCTTCCACTCAGCAAGAGAGCTATGAGGTCGAGCTGAATCGCTGCCTAGCGGTCCACGTTGGAAGTCGTAAGTTATTCCAACATCACATCCCACAAAGTCTCCGGCTGTTCTCTACTGGCAGGATCCGCTTGAATGTATTGCCACCATATTCAATCATCCTTGATTCCATAATCGCATTGACTATACGCCTCACAAGGTTTACAGCATGGCGCAGAAGCTCTCTCGGATATATACTGACTGGATGACAGGTGATCATGCCTAGGAGATGCAGGTGCGTAATATGGCTCTCTTGAAGTCATCGTCTCATGTATTCTTCAAGTCTGCACTTCCCCGTGGCGCAACTCTCCTCGGTACTATTCTATCCTCAGACAAGACATGCATTACTGCGTTGTCAGGCAATCGTGTTGCACATCCTCTCCTTATCAGCCTCGCCAACATCCACATGGCCACGCGGCTCAAATCATCTTCCAATGCTTTCCTTCTCACCGCCCTACTACCAGTCACAAAATTCGTTCACAAGAACAAATGAATGAAAGGCATGTTACAGGATCGGCTCATTCATCACTGCTTGAACATCATACTACAACTGCTGAAGTTGGCTGCTCAAAGCGGCGTAATGCTGTCAGATCCCATCAGTCGCAGTCGTTACTGCTTTACTCTACTCGCTAGCTATATTGCCGACACCCCTGAAGCCATGATGCTGGCATGCATCGGTGGAAAGACGTCCCCAATTACCATGGCAATGTACAAACAATTCGGGGACGCCTTCCAACACGAACCCCGGACACGATCAAAGACTCTCGAGCAACTGGAAATTGTACGTTCACGCGCTCATCCAGATGATCTCGAGGAGTTTTTTCCGTGAAGCGCAGAAGTTTCGCCTAAATGGCGTGGATAAACCATTCTGGTGGGACTGGCTGCTAGTGGAACCCTCCCGGTTTTTTACGCCTGAATCGCTGCACCATATTCACAAGAAGTTTTGGGACCATGATGCGCAGTGGATTATCCTCGCAGTGGGAGGGTCCGAGGTAGATTTCCAATTTTCGATCATACAGCCCACTACTGGTTATCGGCACTTTTACTCAGGTATCTCAAAACTCAAGCAGGTTATGGGTCATTGTCACCGAGACGTGCAGCAATCAATCATCGCAGTCAGTGCGGATGCAGCACCTCCTGGTGTTATTGTTGCTGTACACACGCTCATGCACTTCAACTATCTTGTGCAGTCACCGTGCATTGATGACAAGGATCTCGGTCGCATTGCAGCCGCACTAGATGAGTTCCATGTGAACAAACAATCCATCATCGCTACTGGTGTCCACCAAGGAAAAGGCGGTAAAACCATCGACAACTGGCAGATTCCCAAACTTGAGCTAATGCAGAGTATTGTCACCAGCATCCGCAACTCCGGTGTCATAGCACAGTGGTCTGCAGATGTCACCGAGCATGCGCACGTCACTGAGGTCAAAGACCCTGTGCGATCCAGCAACAACAACAACTATGACCCGCAAATCTGTCATTATCTTGATCGCGCCAATAAGTGCAATCGATTTGACCTCGCTACTAGCCTATTAGATCGCTGCGACAACCCGGGAGTTGTTGGGGAGGAAAGTGCTGAGGAGGATGACGAGCTTGACGATGACGCAAACGGCTTTCCTGCAGAGCTACTCTCCTCAAGTCGAAGTCCCGGACAACCACGTCCTATCACAGATTACTTTTCAATCACGAAAATACTCCAAGTGAAGAAAGTTGGATCGGTACCATTCCCACTTCATTCTTTTGTCGTCGGGCGCACTGCGCTTAATCTTGCTTATGATCCATCTATCAAGCATGCTACTGTCGATGAAATTGCCATTATGTTCGGCCTACCTGACTTGCGACCGGCTATCGCCGATTTTCTTCACTGCGAGGTGACCTATGGCAATCACATCCACTCCATAGGTGGTCCTAGAAGGGCTGCGCATGGCGCTGAGCTACCATTTGACAAAGTTCAAGTGTGGTTCAAAATTTGTTTGCAGGAGACCGAGTTTCACAATCCCTGTAACATTCGACGCGCTCAAACACTTAATTGCGCACCACCTAGTGACCCTTGGACCTTAGGTCGTTATGATCCGGTCATTATTCAGACCAGCTCTGGTCATTCCTGGCCTGCCAGCAGCCTTTCAGGTATGTTCTTTCTGTCTTTACTCGCAATAATTACTAAGCTAAAGAATGATCTCCCACAGGGCACTCCATTGTGCAAATCAGGCTCGTCATTCAGCCTCTTGGCAGAAGCGGGACACGATGGGCTTGGGACGATCAATACTTAACTTACGTCCAACAGTTCGATATCTCCAGCGAACGCGATCCAACCACTCAGTTGCATACACTGAAAAGAGCGAAGTGCTCTGATGGTACACAGATGGGCAACATCATTCCAGTCTCTCAGCGAGCCCCTTCAGTGACAAACTCCGTATTATACGGGTCACCCAACCTACATAATATCCCGTATAAGACGGGTCAGCGGACCATGGGCCGATGTTATGTATATCCTCGATGTTGACGGGTGGGCCGGGGGGGATAATATTTCCGATGGAGATGGGTGGGCCCATCTATGCCAATGTTATATATATACTCAATGATGGTGGATGGGCTGGGAGGAATATTATTACCAATGGAGATGGGTGGGCCCATCTGGGTAATATGTAGAGTAGGATGGACATATATTATAGACAGCTGGGCTGAAGAGAGATGTAAGGCAAATATTATTATATAGATGGGTGGGCCGACATATTAGTATTATTTTGTAGACGGGTGGGCCGAGGGAGTGGTGAAACATTTATTATATATACAGGTGGGCCGATGTGGGGGTATATTACATAGACGGGTGGGCCGAGATTGCGGTGACATATTTATTATATAGATGGGTGGGCCGACGTATTAGTATTATTTTGTAGATGGGTGGGCCGAGGGAGTGGTGAAATATTTATTTTATATATGGGTGGGCCAATGTGGGGGTATATTACATAGATGGGTTGTAAGGCAAATATTATTATATAGATGGGTGGGCCGACATATTAGTATTATTTTGTAGACGGGTGGGCCAAGGGAGTGGTGAAATATTTATTTTATATATGGGTGGGCCAATGTGGGGGTATATTACATAGATGGGTGGGCTGAGATTGCAGTGACATATTTATTATATAGACGGGTGGGCCGATGTGGGGTATATTACATAGATGGGTGGGCTGACGTAGGGGGATATTACATAGATGGGTGGGCCCAGATATGTATCATATAGATGTATGGGCTGAGGTATTGGTATACTATATGGACATATAGGCTGAGGTAGTGATATATATTATATTGATGGGTGGGCTGAGGTAGTTCTTATCAGATACCTGGGTGGGCACAGGTAAATGAGTGCAATAAACATAACTGGGCATAGATAGTTGGATAACAAACAAATCAGTTTGCTGATGTAGGCATGAGGGAATTGAAGACATGGAGTACATACCCACTATATGAGTGCATATACCTACCATCAACCACCAAAACCCGAAAGCCTGAATACACCATGTCTGACATTTACCGAGTACCGAGTGCTGAGTGCCGAGTGCCGAGTGCCGAGTGCCGAAACCTGAAACTTGAAACTCGAAACTCATACATTTTTACAAGTTTCAAGTCTTGAGTCTCGAATCACTGAGTACCGAGTCCCAAGTCCTGAGTGCCAAGTGCCAAAGCCCAAAACTCAAAACTCATACATTTTTACGAGTTTCGAGTCTCAAGTTGAGAACATACAAATTTAAGATGATATACAATTTTAAGAGTTTCGAGTCTCGAGTCTCGAATCACCGAGTGTCGAGTGCTGAGTTCCAAGTCTCGAGTCTTGAGTTTCGGGTTTTGGCACTCGGCACTTGGCACTCGGTGATTCAAGACAAGATTCAAGACTTGTAAAAATGTATGAGTTTTGAGTTTTGAGTTTCGGGCTTTGGGACTCGGCACTTGGCACTTGGTACTCGGCACTCGGAACTCGGCACTCGGAACTCAGCACTTGGCACTCGGTGATTCGAGACTCAAGACTCAAAACTCTTAAAATTGTATATCATCTTAAATTTGTATTTTCTTAACTTGAAACTCGAAACTCGTAAAAATGTATGAGTTTTGAGTTTTGAGTTTCGGGCTTCGGCACTCGGCACTCAGTACTCGACACTCGGAACTCAGCACTTGGCACTCGGTGATTCGAGACTCAAGACTCAAAACTCTTAAAATTGTATATCATCTTAAATTTGTATTTTCTTAACTTGAGACTCAAAACTCATAAAAATGTATGAGTTTTGAGTTTTGAGTTTCGGGCTTCGGCACTTGGCACTCAGTACTCGGCACTTGGAACTCAGCACTTGGCACTCAGTGATTCAAGACTCAAGACTTGAAACTCTTAAAATTGTATATCATCTTAAATTTGTATTTTCTTCACTCAAGACTTGAAACTCATAAAAATGTATGTGTTTTGAGTTTCGGGCTTCGGCACTCGGAACTCGGCACTCGGCACTTGGTACTCGGCACTCGATGATTCAAGACTTGAGACTTGAAACTCTTAAAAATGTATATCATCTTAAATTTGTATTTTCTTCACTCAAGACTTGAAACTCATAAAAATGTATGAGTTTCAAGTTTCAAGTTTCGGGCTTCGGCACTCGGAACTCGGCACTCGGCACTTGGTACTCGGCACTCGGTGATTCAAGACTTGAGACTTGAAACTCTTAAAAATGTATATCATCTTAAATTTGTATTTTCTTCACTCAAGACTTGAAACTCATAAAAATGTATGAGTTTCAAGTTTCTGGCTTTGGCACTCGGAACTCGGAACTCGGCACTCGGAACTCAGCACTTGGCACTCGGTGATTCAAGACTCAAGACTTGAAACTCTTAAAAATGTATATCATCTTAAATTTGTATTTTCTTCACTCAAGACTTGAAACTCATAAAAATGTATGAGTTTCAAGTTTCAGGCTTCGGCACTCGGCACTCGGAACTCGGAACTCGGCACTCGGAACTCAGTGATTTGAGACAAGACTCAAAACTTGTAAAAATGTATATCATCTGAAATCTGTATTTTCTTCACTCAAGACTTGAAACTCATAAAAATGTATGAGTTTCAAGTTTCAAGTTTCAAGTTTCAAGTTTCGGGCTTCGGCACTCGGCACTCGGCACTCGGAACTCGGAACTCGGAACTCGGAACTCAGCACTCGGCAGTCAGAACTCAGCACTCGGTGCTCAGTGATTTGAGACTCAAGACTCAAAACTTGTAAAAATGTATATCATCTGAAATTTGTATTTTCTTAACTCGAAACTCATAAAGATGTGTGAGTTTTGAGTTTTGAAGTTCGAGTTTTGAGTTTCAAGCTTTGGCACTTGGCACTTGGTACTTGGTGATTTGAGACTCGAGACTCAAAACTCATAAAAATCTATATCATCTTAAATTTGTATTTTCTTAACTTGAGACTCAAAACTCGTAAAAATGTATGAGTTTTGAGTTTCAAAGTTCAAGTTTTGAGTTTTGGGCTTCAGCACTCGGTACTCGGTACTTGGTGATTTGTGACTTGAGACTCGAAACTCATAAAAATGTAAAAATGTATATCACCTGAAATTTGTATGTTCTTAACTTGAGACTCGAAATTCATTGAAATATATGAGTTTTGAGTTTCAAAGTTCAAGTTTTGAGTTTCGGGCTTCGGCACTCGGCACTCGGTACTTGGTGATTTGAGACTCGAGACTCAAAACTCAAAACTCGTAAATATGTATATCATCTGAAATTTGTATGTTCTTAAGTTGAGACTCAAAATTCATAAAAATGTATGAGTTTCAAGTTTCAAAGTTTGTTTCAAAGTTCGAGTTTTGAGTTTTGGGCTTCAGCACTCGGTACTTGATACTTGGTGATTCGATACTCGAAACTTGAAACTCATAAAAACGCATATCATCTGAAATTTGTATTTTCTTAACTTGAGACTCGAAACTCATAAAAATGTATGAGTTTCAAGTTTCGGGCTTCAGCACTCGGTACTCGGTACTCGGTACTCGGTGATTTAATAAATGGACTGTGGCAGAGGTAACATTCATTGAAAAAAATTGTATATATGTCTATCACTATGCAATTATGTAGCCATGTCAACCTCCTCACAAGACACTTCAACCTTCACCTCAACATCCATGTCATCAGCAGAATCGTATTCTGGGACAAGGTTGCCTGGATCCCCCAGGTCCACATTTCCACCGGACATATGTGGACCCTCTGGTTGAACTTGGCTGTACTCAAACAAGAGACCCTCAATGGCAGATGCATCCTTGAATTTTGGGTGTGTGGTATAGAAGGAATACACAAGATCCTACCAAGTCTGATCTCTGGACTGGAAGTGGCTGGGATAGCTCGGGTAAAGCCAGTATATGCTACAAGTTTCGGTATAATCACTCTCAGTAAAAGATTCCTTTGAATGACAAAACACAACATATCCCACCAAGACTGATCTCCAGACTGGAAGTGGCTGACATGGCTCGGGTGAAGTGAATATATCATACTGGAGTCAGTAGAACAACTCACGGTCATAGGTTCCTTTGTATTTTCACCAAGATTCATCTACTGCCCCCCGGTATGGAAGATATACACAATATCCTACTGAGTCTGATCTCCGGACCGAAAGTGGCTGAGATGGCTCGGGTGGAGCCAGTATATCATACTAGGCTCGGTAGAATAACTCTCGGTGAAAGGTTCCTTTGAATATTTACTGAGATTCATCTGCCGGCCCCTGGAATGGAAGAAATACAACACATCCCACCAAGACTGATCACTGGACCGGACATGGCTGGGATGGCTTGAGTGAAGCCAGTATATGATACAAATTTTGTGAGAATAACTCTAGGTAAAAGGTTCCTTTGAATATTTACCGAGATTGATCTACTAGCCCCCAGAATAGAAGAAATACATAATATCCTCCCAAGTCTGATCTCCAGACTGGAAGTGGCTGACATGGCTCGGGTGAAGTGAATATATCTTACTGGTGTTGGTAGAACAACTACCAGTCAAAGGCTGCTTTGTATTTTCACCAAGATTCATCTACCGTCCCCTGGTATGGAAGAAATACACAATATCCTACCAAACCTGATCACCAAACCAGAAGTGGCTGAGATGGCTCTAGTGGACCCAGTATATTATACTAGTTTCGGTAGAATAGCTCTCAGTCAAAGTGCACTTTGAATGTTCACTGAGATTCATCTACTGCCCCCAGTATGGAAGACATACAACATATCCCACCAAGACTGATCACCAGACCAGAAGTAGCTGAGATGGCTCCAGTGAAGTGATGATACTAGTGTTGATAGAATCACACTCAGTAAAAAGATTGCCTTGATCGTGGACCAGATAAGACCACAATTATACCCACCTTAAATATGCACATAACTCTTGTTAAGACAGTTAAGCATGATAACAACTTGAATAGTTTTGTTAACATCATGGTATTAGTTGTGTTATTGTGTCATTTGGTGATCATTTGATTGAGATATAAGCTAAGGAAACCCAAAACATGGGTCATAATGAAAAATGAAAGTTGTGGTTATTATGCTGAACTTTCTTAACAAGAATTGTAGTCCTAGTTAAGGTGAATATAACAGTAGTCTTATCTAGTCAATTTGTTATCAGTTTATTGTGATACAAGTTAAGAGATCTGAAACAATCAGTGATGATGACACAATGCAAGTTGTGATTATGCTTAACTTTCTTAACAAGAGTTGTAGTCCTAGTTAGGGTATGTATAATCATGGTCTTATCTAGTAAATTGGTTATCATTTGAGTGAGATATACATAAGCTAAAGAAATCCGAAAGATTGGTGTTGACTAGAACTACAACTTTGATTAAGAAGTTATGTATAACAATGACTGTCATTTTTCATCATAAAAACCAGTGGCAACAGGATACAGGACCAGATACTGGGGCTCAGGAGATGAATCTCAGTGAAAGTTTGAAAGACCCTTTGACTGAGAGCTATTCTACTGAATCTAGTATAATCTACTGGTTCCACCTGAGCCATCTCAACCACATCTGGTCCAGAGATCAGACTGGTAGGATATTGTGTATGTCTTCCATACTGGGGAACAGAAGATGAATCTCAGTGGAAATGCAAAGGGACCTTTGACCAGGAGTGGTTCTACTGACTCCAGTATGATATATTCACTTCACCCGAGCCATCCCAGCCACTTCAGGTCCAGTGATCAGGCTCAGTAGGATATTGGGTATTTCTTCCATACTGGGGGCTGGGAGATGAATCTTGGTGAAGATACAAAGGAACCTTTGATCAGGAGTTGTTCTATGGATACTAGCATGATATATTCACCTCACCCGAGCCATTCCAGCCACTTCTGGTCTGGTGATCAGGCTCAGTAGGATATTGTGTATATCTTCTGTACCAGGGGCTGGGAGATAAATCTTGGTGAAACTACAAAGGAACCTTTGACCAGGAATTGTTCTACTGATACCAGTATGATATATTCACTTCACCCAAGCCATCCCAGCCACTGCCAGTCCGGTGATCAGGCTCAGTAGAATGTTATGTATTTCTTCTGTACCTGGGGCTGGGAGATGAATCTTGGTGAAACTACAAAGGAACCTTTGACTGGGAGTTGTTTTACTGATACCAGTATGATATATTCACTTCACCTGAGCCATCCCAGCCACTTCCGGTCCAGTGATTAGGCTCAGTAGGATATTGGGTATTTCTTCCATACTGGGGGCCGGGAGATGAATCTGGGTGAAGATACAATGAAGCCTTTGACCAGGAGTTGTTCTATGGATACTAGCATGATATATTCACCTCACCCAAGCCATTCCAGCCACTTCCGGTCTGGTGATCAGGCTCAGTAGGATATTGTGTATTTCTTCTGTACCGGGGGCTGAGAGATGAATCTTGGTGAAACTACAAAGGAACCTTTGACCGGGAATTGTTTTACTGATACCAGTATGATATATTCACTTCACCTGAGCCATCCCAGCCACTTCCGGTCCAGTGATCAGGCTCAGTAGGATATTGTGTATTTCTTCTGTACCAGGGGCTGGGAGATAAATCTTGGTGAAACTACAAAGGAACCTTTGACCGGAAATTGTTTTACTGATACCAGTATGATATATTCACTTCACCCGAGCCATCCCAGCCACTTCCGGTCCGGTGATCAGGCTCAGTAGGATATTGTGTATTTCTTCTGTACTGGGGGCTGGGAGATGAATCTTGGTGAAACTACAAAGGAACCTTTGACCAGAAATTGTTTTACTGATACCAGTATGATATATTCACTTCACCTGAGCCATCCCAGCCACTTCCGGTCCAGTGATCAGGCTCAGTAGGATATTGTGTATTTCTTCTGTACCAGGGGCTGGGAGATAAATCTTGGTGAAACTACAAAGGAACCTTTGACCGGAAATTGTTTTACTGATACCAGTATGATATATTCACTTCACCCGAGCCATCCCAGCCACTTCCGGTCCGGTGATCAGGCTCAGTAGGATATTGTGTATTTCTTCTGTACTGGGGGCTGGGAGATGAATCTTGGTGAAACTACAAAGGAACCTTTGACCAGAAATTGTTTTACTGATACCAGTATGATATATTCACTTCACCCGAGCCATCCCAGCCACTTCCGGTCCAGTGATCAAGCTCAGTAGGATATTGTGTATTTCTTCTGTACCGGGGGCTGGGAGATGAATCTTGGTGAACCTTCAAAGGAACCTTTGACTGGGAATTGTTCTACTGATACCAGTATGATATATTCACTTCACCCGAGCCATCCCAGCCACTTCTGGTCCAGTGCATCACCAACTGCCAACACCCGAACACCGAACACCGAACACCGAACACCGAACACCGAACACCGAACACCGAACACCGAACACCGAACACCAAGCACTGGAGGCCAGGAGATGAATCTTGGTGACAATGCAAAGGAACCTTTGACCAGGAGTGGTTCGATGGATACTAGCATGATATATTCACCTCACCCGAGCCATCCCAGCCACTTCCAGTCCTGTGATCAGGCTCAGTAGGATATTGTGTATTTCTTCTGTACCATGGGCCAGGAGATAAATCTTGGTGAAGATACAAAGGAACCTTTGACCAGAAATTGTTTTACTGATACCAGTATGATATATTCACTTCACCCAAGCCATCCCAGCCACTTCCGGTCCGGTGATCAGGCTCAGTAGGATATTGTGTATTTCTTCTGTACCGGGGGCTGGGAGATGAATCTTGGTGAAACTTCAAAGGAACCTTTTGCCAGGAGTAATTCCACTGACACCAGTATGATATATTCACTTCACCCGAGCCATCCCAGCCACTTCCGGTCCGGTGATCAGGCTGAGTAGGATGTTGTGTATTTCTTCTGTACCAGGGGCTGAGAGATGAATCTTGGTGAAACTACAAAGGAACCTTTGACCCGGAATTGTTCTACTGATACCAGTATGATATATTCACTTCACCTGAGCCATCCCAGCCACTTCCGGTCCAGTGATCAGGCTCAGTAGGATATTGTGTATTTCTTCTGTACCAGGGGCTGGGAGATAAATCTTGGTGAAACTACAAAGGAACCTTTGACCGGAAATTGTTTTACTGATACCAGTATGATATATTCACTTCACCCGAGCCATCCCAGCCACTTCCGGTCTGGTGATCAGGCTCAGTAGGATATTGTGTATTTCTTCTGTACTGGGGGCTGGGAGATGAATCTTGGTGAAACTACAAAGGAACCTTTGACCAGAAATTGTTTTACTGATACCAGTATGATATATTCACTTCACCCGAGCCATCCCAGCCACTTCCGGTCCAGTGATCAAGCTCAGTAGGATATTGTGTATTTCTTCTGTACTGGGGGCTGGGAGATGAATCTTGGTGAAGATACAAAGGAATAGAATATTTGACCGGGAGTTGTTCTATGGATACTAGCATAATATATTCACTTCACCCGAGTCATCCCAGCCATTTCCAGTCCGGTGATCTGGCTCAGTAGGATATTGTGTATTTATTCTGTACTGGGGGCTGGGAGATGAATCTTGGTAAAACTACCAAGGAATATTTGACCAGAAATTGTTCTACTGATACCAGTATGATATATTCACTTCACCTGAGCCATCCCAGCCACTTCCGGTCTGGTGCACTATCAACTGCTGGACACCAAACACCAAACAAAACCCAAACACCAAACACTGAACACTGAACACCAAACACCACACACCGAGCACTGAGCACCGGAGGCTAGGAGATGAATCTTGGTGACAATACAAAGGCACCTTTGACCAGGAGTGGTTGGATGGATACTAGCATAATATATGCACTTCACCTGAATCATCCCAGCCACTTCCGGTCCAGTGCACTACCAACTGCCACAACCTGAACACTGAACACCGAACACTGAGCACCGGAGGCTAAGAGATGAATCTTGGTGACAATGCAAAGGAACCTTTGACCGGGAGTGGTTGGATGGATACTAGCATAATATATTCACTTCACCTGAACCATCCCAGCCACTTCCGGTCTGGTGATCAGGCTCAGTAGGATATTGTGTATTTCTTCTGTACCATGGGCCAGGAGATGAATCTTGGTGAAACTACAAAGGAACCTTTTGCCAGGAGTAATTCCACTGACACCAGTATGATATATTCACTTCACCCGAGCCATCCCAGCCACTTCCGGTCCGGTGATCAGGCTGAGTAGGATGTTGTGTATTTCTTCTGTACCAGGGGCTGAGAGATGAATCTTGGTGAAACTACAAAGGAACCTTTGACCCGGAATTGTTCTATGAATACTAGCATGATATATCCACTTCACCCAAACCATCCCAGTCACTCCCAGTCCAGTGATCAGGCTCAGTAGGATATTGGGTATTTCTTCCATCCTGGGGGCTGGGAGATCAATCCTGGTGAAACTACAAAGGAACCTTTGACTGGGAATTGTTCTACTGATACCAGTATGACATATTCACTTCACCCAAGCCATCCCAGCCACTGCCGGTCTGGTGATCAGGCTCATGTCAGTGTTTGTTGTTCAACGCTTGGTGTTTGATGCTCGGTCATTGGTGTTCGGTGTTCGGTGTTCATTAGTAGTTGTTCGGTAGTTGTCAGTAGTCAGTATTTTATAGTCTGTATTCAGCAGTTGGTAGTCAGTCGTTGGTAATCTGTAGTCTGTATCAAGTCTATATGATACTCATCTGATCTCGGTGTGGGTAACAACTCTGCAGTAGGTGGATATAATGTTGGGTGATTGCTATGCCTGCTGCTTCTCTTGCAAGACAAGAACATTAGACCCTAAAGGGGTCTGCTACTGATATAAGTCTGAAAGTTAGTATCTAAGGTCACGGAAAGGTAAAGGAACAAGTCTGAAGGTATGCGGACCAAGTCCAGAGGTCAAAACATCGGGTCCGAAGGTATACTACCAAGTCCGAAGGTATACTACCAAGTCCGAAGGTATACTACCAAGTCCGAGGCACGGGAAAGTGGGTCCGGAGCTTCGGGTCGTCGGGTTATGGTTAATAGCAAGGGAACGGGTTCGGAAAGTGTCGGACTATGTCCAGAAATAAGGGAAAGTCAGGGAAAACGAATGGCAAGGGTTTCGGGTGCGAAGCAGGTGCGGAATGGGTGAGAACCAGGTATATTCAGCCAGGTAACAGGTAATGACAGGTATGTGACCAAGTAGATGGGAAGTCCCACCTATGGTAAAGTAATGTTCTTGGTCGTACTATCAGTCCTATATAACTAACTATGTAGAAATCCGGAATATAGAAAATAGGAAAACATCGGGTCCAGAGATATGTAAACTGACATGAGGCGCTGCGGATGTGTGAGAACACAGGTAATAATGCTGTATGCCGCATCAGCCATGGGAAATAAGCTACTATGCACCAGTGGGGTTGGACGGAACGGACAGGACATAGGACGGACGGGTTTCCGAAGGTATGCGAGCAGGTCTGGTGCATCTCCAATGGTAGTCCGGCGGGTCCGAGGCTCGGAGAGTGTGGGAAAGCATCGGGTTTGAGCGGGTTTCATCAGAGATGACTGGGAGTGACTGTACTGATGTCCGGACAACTGGGCTTTCGACGTACTCCGTAAAATAGGCCTCTGCAGGGCTGCAGTGAGAATGTTTCCTACATTGGCCCACCCATCTATGTGATACACATCTTATCTCGGCCCACCCGTCTATATGATACTCATCTGATCTTCACCCACCCATATATATAATACTTATCATATCCTGGCCCATCCATCCATATGATACACATCTTATCTCGGCCCACCCGTCTATCTGATACCCCTTTCGGCCCACCCATCTATATGATACTCATCTGATCTTGGCCCACCCATATATATAATACTCATCATATCTCGGCCCACCCATCTATCTGATACCCTCCTTGGCCCATCTGTCCATATGATACACATCTTATCTCGGCCCACCCATCTATATCATACCCCCCTCAGCTCTACATAATATCCAACTACCTCAGCCCATCCGTCTATAGAATACTGATGTCCATCGGCCCACTCATCTACTCTACATATTCCCCACATGGGCCCACTCGCCTCCATCGGGAATAATATCACTCCCGGCCCATCCGTCATAGTCGAGGATATTTCTACCTTCGGCCCATGGTCCGCTGGCCCGTATCATATGGGATATTATGCATGTCCGTTCACTCGTATAATACGGAGATAGGTAACTGCAATATGTGCCTTCATAAGGTGGAATAGGGCGTGACATAGCTTCCGATAATTCTTCCAAAAACGTCGAAGTGCTAATCTGATCTATTAATGGGGATGGATTGGATGACTCGAATGGTGGCGTTTCATTTGGTGGTGGCATAGGCACATTAATGGCAGGATCAATAATGGGTGGTGGAAGCGGTGACATCAGTGGAATAGAGCTGGCGACCGAAGCTGGTGATGAAGGATGAATTTGATTGGCTGATAGGTCATCATTAGATCCGGAATAGAAATAGGAATGAACCGGCATGTCAAATTCATTAAAGATAGCACTATCCGGTGCTTCTTGTGACTCGTCCAGGGTGGTGATGTTGGAATTATGAAATGATGGCGCATCTGAACCAAGATAGTGAACTTTGAGTCGGAAATTGCTGCCCGGGTCTGGCTTGATGACGATATAAGTTTCATTGTCATTCCATGGCTCTAGGATGTCGATGTGATTTGTCTTCTGCCAGTCACGTCCAAGTAGCAGTTGGAATGGGCATGGTTCGTTCTGAATCCAAAGATCAGAGTAGCAGACAGCTCCACCAACATTGAGAGGAACATTAATGATGCAACCTTGCAGTTCTACTTTCTCTCCTGAAGCGGTGATGATATTCATCTTGGCATTCATGTCAACAGGCAGACGAATGCACTTCTGATGCACCTTTGGATGCACAAGGGAAATGCTGGAGCCGGTGTCCAAACATGCAGGGATAAGTTCTCCATTGAGCTCAACATTGAAGTAGATGAGTTCGAAGTTTCTGGGACGTGCAAGGAATGATGGATTGACGGCATTGGTAGACGCTGAATTAGACTTGAATTGGAATGGGGGAGCTGGTGGATTGAGTGCGCCATTGGGACGTCTGGTGCGGATCAGATCTTGCAGAGTGGTTGCAATGTCCTTGGATACTCCGATTACATCGCCGATTGGGAGCGTCAGAGGCATGTTCAAAATGCGCCCAACAACATCCATTGGATTAGTGGCTTGCATCAAGGTGGATTGCGCAGCAGGGCCACATGTCTTCTTCGACTTCTCTGTGCTGATGGTGGCGTTGGCTTTGGCAGGCATTGTGTTCGTAATATCTTCCATGATTGCGTCATCGTCCTTCGGATCAAAGGTTGGCTGCTGGATCTCGATTGGAATGATAGTGGTGGGAACGGCGGCCAGCACAGGATGTGACACTTTGGGAATAGGTTGGTTCTCTTTGTCCTTCTGCTTCGACAATGGTCCTGGCTTCGGAATAACAACTCCTTCGAAAATCTCCTTGCGTTTGAGAGTGGTAGACTTGTCTTGACGTTGAGCAGCATGGACTTGGCTCTCAGTTGATGGGCGTTCAGCATATACGAAGTTTGATTGGTGAGTGGGAATTTCAACGATGGAAGAGGAAGTGGTGTTGATACCATTGCCAGCATTGCTAGCCATGCGGTGATAGGCTTGCACAAAGGTCTCTGTTGGCCCTTGATGACGAATGGGACGACCATCAGGCATAACAAGACGCTGATTTGAATCGCGAATGAGGCGGCCATTTGAAATGAGATCAAGTAAGTCAGGACAATCGCGAATTCCGTGCCCGGCTGTGTTGCATCCATAGCAGGTCAATGAACTGGGACGAAAGGTGGGTGCTTGAGTCTGCTGTGAAGAATTTGGGTTCTGATAGATGCGAGGTGGAGATATGGTCTGCGATGACTGTGAAGGATGAAGATTGGGAGGTCGAACGACAAGCTTGACATCTCCGTCCATCTTGATGGCCTTGAAGTAAAGTAAGTTGTACTCTGGATCCTCAAGTGACATACGATTGAGCTTCTTGACAAGGATTTCGATTTCATCTTGCTTCTGTGCTGCAGCTTGCTCTTTCTCCAATGATCGAAGGGTGGAATGTGCTTCTGGGTGAGAGACCGTGCGACGAATAGGTTCATCATGTCTGGCGACAGCAGGAGGATGGACTGGGACAGTGGGAGGTGAAATACGTCGAGCTGGAGCAATGGGTGGGTCGAGGTGTTCATCATCTTCTTCCTCATCTTCTAATTCTTTGAACTTTTCGTCCATGAAACGTGCAGTGCGGTGAATGGTTGTTTCTTCGGCATCAAAGTGGTCATGACGAAGGAAGTCTTCAGCAGCTGAGGTGACATCATCACAGGGATAGGGCTTGCTTGCATCGAGGGTGGGTGTCTTGTATCTCAGGGCTAGCTCGAGGTTATAGCGCAATTTCTTGGGGAGACCAAGCCAGAAGTACTTGTTGTATTCATCCGCTGTAATCTTCGTCTTGCCAAGGAGCCATCCACCAATCCTAATGAACTGGCGACAGTATCTTCTGAATGTTTCCAGGGAATGGATCTCGAGAGTGCGAGTATCTTTGATGAAGGAGATAAGGTCTTGTTCGTTGAAGCGTTCTTCAGTGAGGGCAGAGTCGAAGTACTTGAGAATGTCCGATTTCAATTGCGTCCAATCAGGAGTGATGAAGCTGGCCATTCCTTCGATGATTTCGCGAACAGGGATAGAGCAGTACTGGAGGATAGCATAGCATTGTTCTGAATCTTGGGTGACATTGTTGACAGCAAGGAGTTTGTCGTAGTGTTCAAGGAAGGGCTTGACCATAACATGGTTTCCTTTGAACCTCTGAGGCGCATTCTTGCTACCAGGGATAGGCATGGTGATAACAGATAGGGGAATGGTGACAGTGGACATGATAGATAGACCGGGTGTTTAAGCGTGAGCTGAAGGCTGGATAGGATGGTCAACAAAATAGGGGTAGGATGTGATGATGGAAATCGATGGAAATGGTGGAGCACGTGATCTAGATTACCACCCCTCGCGGTGGGCTCCAATTGTCGATCTTCGTTGCTGATCAGTTGTAAACCACAACAAAACAACTAACCTAGCAATGCTACTGCTCAGTGGTCCTTATGCTGAGAAGCACTGGGTACAGTAGTTGTTCAGTTGGGTGGCCTGACCCTTGGTAGTGCACCACACACTTCGAGTGTGAGGGGTTTAGCTTGGAGGATAGATGATAGATGAGCACAACTAAGTCTGGGATGACCTAGCTGTGTTGGAGGACGAAGAAAGAGGGCAGCAAAGATGATGGACTGGGCTGAATGAATAGAATGGCAGTGGGACAGTGTTCCAGGTGAACAAGGTCCAGGAAGACGTGGGGGATGAAAAATGCGAAGCCAACTGAGGCTTCAGAGAGAACTGAACATGAAATGGTGAACTGGATGAGTTGATTGCTCTGTAGCTAAAGTACAGGGTTTATATAGAGTATAGTACCTGCGTACGTCTGTGTATGCAAAGCAACGCTCCAGGCAATGAGTAGGGCAATGAAGAGGGCAATGAAAGGGGGGAATGGAATGAATGTGCTGCGCTTCAGGGGTAATGGCTGAGCAATTTCGAAAAATAGAACAAATCCTATGCATAAGAATGGAGAATGAGTCATAGGGATAAAGAATGAGTCATAAAGACAAAGAATGAGTCAGAGAATGAAAAAGCGATGATAAAGCAGGGCTGTGACCATTACAAACCATGACTCATGACCTGAGTCACCATGACCAATTGCTATGCAAGCATGACAAAGTGCTGTGCGGTGATGATGCAAGAGCTGTGACGCAGCAATGATGCAGCATATGGGCAGTGGAGAATGGAATGGAGTGATGATGCTATGATGCCATGATGGTGTGATGATCCGAATGCTCTGCTGCAGAGATGTCATGTAGTTGTTGGTGCAGAATGTCAACATGCAGGGATCATGGGATATACACAGTCTGTAAGACGCTTCCCCAGCATGATAAAGGGATTGGTCATCTGCATAGGGACTTGGTTGTTTGCAATCTCTGGTGAGCGTTAGGATGGAATGGCATGGTGTCCACAGTGATCATGAAGGTGAGGTGCGAGTGGATAATGGTTTGAATGGTTCGACGAATATAAACCGCTGAAGAGGATTGGAAATGGTAGGGTGATGAGGACAGGATGAATAAAGACGCGGTTTTCGACGTATTGGTGCAATTTGGCATGGTCTGGCTGATGCTGAGGTTGTCTGAGAGTGTAGTGGGTGAAGATGGGAGAGCGTTGGAAGCGTGTGAATGGGGGAAAGGTGAATAAACCTCGTTGAATGCAAAATGCCGTAAAAATGCGGGATGCTGTAATACTGTTGAAAATCGCTGAAAAATCGAAAATTTAAAGGAAAGGAAGGGAAACAAATGAAAAGGTGAGTAAGGAATGATATGGGAAATGAAGATATAAATAAAAAACCATGTTCTCGCTACCAAACACATTTGGTGCGTGACACCGACTATACCAAGTCCATTAGACCTTTGAACGATATCCATCACTTGGTTACTTTGAACGTGTCGCCCAGCATTACTGCCCGGAACACCTTCAAACTAACGCGTTACACATTCATCTTTGCCCGTCTTAACCGACACGACCCTTTTTTCTATCACACCTTTTGCTTCATTTGAAGCGCCTTCTTAGTGTTACCTTTTCGTAGTTAGTAGACCTATACCAGGCCCCGCCTTACATTGCGGCCGCCAGTATATGGAGGAGGAGCAACCTTAGGTGCTTTATCTGTGACCTCAGTGCTGGCCCAAAAACCTGCCTGCTGAGCTCTACGAATACCTTTCATCTTTTATGATAGTTTCCTTCATACGCACGTAGTTTCTCCAAGAGTATTTAGAACAGTTTTCTAGCTTAGCCAAGCGGATAAACTCGCAGAAACCATACAGACTTGTAAGCTCCGGCTGGAAGAGTCCTGTTACCGTTTGCTTGTCTTTCGTGGAAACTTCCTAGTTCTGTCACTTGCGGAGAAGTAGACTTATGTACTCCTTTGTAGTTAGTAATAGGGAAGTGTTAGTGGGGATATTACCAGAACCCCTTAACCCTGAGTAAGAGGTAGATCCGATCAGATATCGGGGACCACTCAGTTTTCCATTTACGTATTACGTTTTCCCTTTCCTTTTTCACCATTACTCCTATCCGGGTGGACCGTTACGACTAGTCCACCATATCCCTATTCCTTTTTCAGAAAGACCGTTATGACTAGTCTTTCATTTCTTATGACATTGTAAAACAGGTTCCAGAATACAGCTGGTACAATGTCTAAGAAAACATACTCCTTTCGAGATTTCTGTGCCATGGATGAGGCTATGAATGGACCTAGAGAGTCCTTCACATGTTACAAATGTGGAAAGCCTAATCACATCGCAAGAAATTGCAGAACTCCAACTACCTCCGCGTCTCCACAGAGAGAGACCTCCACACCTTCAGATGCCACACCTCCGAAATGGTTCAAGGATTTCCTAGCTCAAGAAGAAGCAAGGAAGAAAGAATCAGAAGCGCCCAAATGGTTTAAAGACTTCGTAGAAACACCACAAGGCAAAGAATTCTTGGCCATAGAAAGAGCCAAAATGGCAGCAATTGCCAAAAAGAAATCTGAGCCGCCAGAATGGTTTAAGAAGTGGACCGCTTCTGAGGAACAAAGAATCTGTGAAGAACCAGAGGACAAATCAGGCAGTAGATTCTCGATTCTAGCTAGTTTTGCAGAAATCGAAGAAGTGCATATACGATCAAAGTCAGAGCACTTTTATACATATTCCCATTACGTTGAAGGGAAAGAACAAATCTACAGATTTGAAAGCACTTGTAGACTGTGGAGCATCTACACTTTTCATCAATAAGAAATTTGTCACAGAGAACAAAATCCGTTGTAGAAAACTCGCACGCTCTATCCCGGTCAAAAACATTGATGGCTCGTTAAATGCCACTGGATCAATGACACACTTCGCAGAACCAAATCTGAAAGTAGGAAACCATGAAGAAGACAAAGCAGCATTCATGGTAACAGACCTCGGAAGCGATGATGTCATCATAGGCATAGATTGGAATGCAGGAAAGTTTGCACTTACACGTTGCCCGGTGAAGTGTGAAACTAAGAAGGAGAAAAGACTCCGAAACAGGGCTGAAAGGAAGGTACTACCAAAAGAAGAAGATGTACCTGGTCTGATTCCAATGGAGGAAGATGACGAAGAAGAAGCTCCGAAGAAGAGGGCGACATGTGAAGAGGTAGAAGATGAAGAGAGTCCGGAAAGTTGGATTCGATACAAAGCCTCGGTTGCCACGGAGTTGAAGGTAGCAGATGACGCTACAAAAAAGAAGCAGACTATGGAAGAGATGGTTCCTAGCTGGCTTCATGAATACCTGGGAGTGTTCTCAGAAGAGGAATCGAAGCGATTTCCTGAGAGGAAGAAGTGGGATCATGTGATAGATCTCAAAGACAAGAATGATCTTCCACCGAATGCGAAACCCTATCCCTTATCACCAAAAGAGATGGACACACTGAAAGATTGGCTGAAGGCAGAAACAGCACTGGGACGTATTAGAGATTCACAATCCCCAGTAGCAGCGCCTTTCTTCTTTGTGGCTAAAAAGGATGGAAAGTTGCGTCCAGTAATGGACTATAGAAAGCTCAATGAGAAGACGGTTAAAAATGCATACCCACTACCGAGATCTCAAGATTTAATTGATGCTTTAACGGGTGCAACGATCTTTTCAAAAATGGATGTACGATGGGGGTACAATAACATTTGCATGAAGAAGGGAGATGAGTGGAAGGCGGCCTTCAAAACGCCGTTTGGTCACCACGAACCAACCATAATGTACTTCGGTTTAACGAATTCCCCGGCTACGTTTCAAACAATGATGAACGAGATATTCAGAGATTTAATTGATGGAAAGACCGTAGTGGTCTATATCGATGATATTCTTGTGTTCACAAATGGAAACCGGGAGCAACACCGAAGTGTCGTGAGAGAAGTACTCAAGCAACTAAAGGAGAATGACCTGTTCTTGAAGCCTGAGAAATGTAGCTTCGAACAGTCTAAAGTTGAGTTCCTTGGATTGGTAGTGGAAAATGGCGAGATTTCCATGGACCCTGTGAAAGTAGAAGGAGTAATGAAATGGCCAGTTCCCAAGTGTGTGAAAGACATACATACAAGTGTTTATGGGATTCGCCAACTTCTATCGAAGATTCATTTTGGGGTTCTCGGATATTGCCAGACCAATGAATGATTTGCTAAGAAAAGATGTCAAATGGGATTGGACGGAGAAGCAACAGAAAGCCTTTGATGAATTAAAGAGGCGATTCACAGAAGCTCCGCTCCTAGTAATGCCTGACGTTGAGAAAAAGAAAAGAATAGAAACCGATGCTTCCGATTATGCATCTGGTGCAGTACTTTCTCAACTAATGGAAGATGGCCTTTGGCACCCCGTGGCATATTACTCGAAGTCTATGAACGATGCAGAAAGAAATTATGACATCCATGACAAAGAGTTACTTGCAATCATTCGAGCGTTGGAGGAATGGAGGCACTATGTGCAGGGAGCACCTCACCCAGTGGAGATCTGGATGGATCATAAGAATCTCGAGTATTTCATGACGAGTCAGAAGTTGACATGAAGGCAAGCCAGATGGAGTTTATTCCTGGCGGAGTATGAATTTACGCTCCAACATAAGCCCGGTGTTGTTAACGATAAGGCAGACCGTCTTTCTCGGAGATCAGACCACAGAGGGGGGGTAGAAAACGACAATTCTGACCACGTTTTGCTGAAACCGGAGTTTTTCCAAGCAAAAGCTGCTAAAAGGGGACAAATTCTAGTGCAAGGAGAAGGAAATTTGCTTAAACGTATAAGGCAATGCACAGAAAGAGAACCCGAAGTAATGAAAGCATTAGAAACGCTAAAAGCAGCCCCGGTACAATTACGCAGAGGAATTGAAGAGTGGAATGTAGAGGATGGATTGGTGTTATTCCGAGGACTGGTTTACGTTCCAAATGATAGAGAAATCCGCAGAGAGATATTGGAGTTGTTTCACAACTCTCCACCTGCTGGACATCCTGGACGAGCCAAAACCTTAGAGTTGATTTCCAGAAACTATTGGTGGCCTTTGATGACGAAGTATGTCCATGATTACGTAGATGGTTGCGATCGATGCAAACAGACAAAGGTTTTCCCAAAACAACCAACGGGACCTTTACAGCCAAATGAAATCCCAGAAGGGCCTTGGCAGACGATCACATGTGACCTTATCGTGGATTTACCGAAGAGTGAAGGATTTGACAGTATATTCGTGGTCGTTGATCGATTCTCGAAACAAGCTCATTTCATTCCCACCATAAAAGAAGTAGACTCGAAAGGAATTGCCGAGCTATTTTTGAAAAATGTATGGAAACATCATGGAACACCAAAGAAAGTGATTTCGGATAGAGGAACAAACTTCGTGTCTAAGTTTATGGGAGAAGTATCGAAACAATTAGGTGTAAAATGGTCAGCATCGACCTCCTATCATCCCAGAACTGATGGACAAACCGAACACGTAAATCAAGAAGTCAAACAATATTTGTGCATGTTTGCATCCTACAGACAGAACGATTGGGTATCTTGGCTATCAATTGCAGAATTCTCACACAACAACGCAATCACCGTAACCGGCTACAGCCCTTTCAAAGTTCTTTATGGATATAATCCCGATTTCACGATATCACCGAACTCCAACTCCCTTATTCCCGCCGCAGATGAGCGAATGAACCAGATGAAAGATGCACGTGATGATGCAGAAAACACTCTAAAGATGGTTAATGATCGAATGAAAAGATTCTATGACCGAGGAGTTGCAGACGCACCGCAGTATAAGAAGGGAGACAAGGTCTTCTTGGACGCAAAGAACATTAAACAATGTTGTCCAAATCAGAAGTTATCAGACCGACGTCTTGGGCCCTTTGAAATACTAGAGAAGACCGGCGAGGTGAACTACAAATTGAAATTACCATCATCGTATCAGATTCACCCGGTTTTCCACGTAGAACTACTCACCCCATATCATGCATCCCAATTGGTTCCTCATCCACCTCCGAACCGACCACCCCCAGAACTTGTTGACGAAAAGGAAGAATTCGTTGTAGAAGGCATACTTGATAGCCGATTATTCCGAGGAAAGCTCCAATACCTAGTAAAATGGGAAGGATATACGAAAGAGGAAGCATCATGGGAGCCAGAAGAGAATGTTAAGAACGCTCCAATTCCTGTAGCGGAGTTTCATCAGAAAAATCCCATGGCCGCCGCTTCGAAACGAATTAGGAATTCTGTCCTTAATACCACTGATTTTCGAGCTTGGAGAGAAAAGAATATCCGACCTTCATTCATTCGCGATGACGCTCATCCTAGAGAGGGGGTAATGTCACGAGTACCTTTAATGAACCATTATTCTTTCCTCAATCGCCCTAAGAATCCTATGAAGCGCCAACACCCAGCACCTACGAATGACTCTAAGATACGAGTAAACCTTCCTATGGCAACTATTCCCCTTGCCAGATCAACCAACGTCTTTGAAGTAGTAGACTTGCCCACAGAAGAGGCTGATGATGAAGACAATGACGTCTTCTATGAGTTACCTGATGAAGAAGAGTTCTATGAATGTGATTAAACTATGTTCATTTCAATGTCACGTGACCCGATAAGATTAGATACCAGACTCAGATAAAATATGATTAGTAGTTACGATTAGATTAGATAACATCACGTGATCCTTCCATGACATTCTACGACCTTCTATGGTATGACTCTGTTTCTATTTTATGATTGGTTAGTTAGTTAGTACTCAGATTCAGTCTCCATTTCAATAGTAGTATATAGTTAGGACCGTTTGTAGTCAGTAGTTCTTTAGTTCAAACCTCTTGTATCTACATTGTAGCAATCCAGGACGTACCTGCTCATTTATCCTTTCTTTGTTGTGATATCCTTGTTTGAGTCCTAGCGTGAAAATGTTTAAGGGGTTGTGACAGTCCTCGTCTTTGTTCACACCACGTTCATCATCTTCTTCAACATCATCAAGAGTCAGTTTAGGTGGTGGTGACTCTAATTTGCCCTGTTTTGGTTTGGTCCACCTTGGTCAACACTTCTCGAGCTTGGCACAATCTCTCTCCTCCTCCCACAGCCTCACTTCTTCTTTGTATGTGGCTCGACGTTCCTTGTTTCTCTTCAGCCACGCTGCCTCCGCTTCTTTCCATACTGCCATGGCGGCTGCTCTCCCCTCCCTTTCAATCCAACAAACTTCCTTTGCTGCAGCTTCCTCCTCTGCTACTCTTCGATGCTCAGATACTTGATTGCAGAACTCATCACCAGTGAGTAACCTTGGCATCCCATCACCCACCAATGGCGTGTTTTTCTTGCCGTTTTTCTTCTCCTCTTGACACATGACCTTGGCAATGATGCAGACAGGACTTGGTTGTGGCAGTGGTAACAGCCCAACTGAGGAAGTTTTGAGGCTTGGTGCCATCATGTCACTGGTGACAACATTAGGGTCAAGTGGCCAGACACCCATCTTGCGAAAGGCTGCGCGAATCGTTTCGGGGGTGAGTGCTTTATGATGAGCTCTTTCATAGATGGACATGAAGTTGGCCTTGGTAACCTTCTGTCGTTTTTCAGTTTCGAATGCATCTCTCTCCTGTGTCCAGTACCATTTCAGTGGTCTGAAAACAACAACATCAAGACCTTGGTACACGTGAGTTGCATGTGCCGGATAGCATAGGACGTGAATCTTATTCTCCCTAGCATAATCAAGGAATTCCTTCGTGTAGTGGGAGTTATGGCCATCTACAATAAGAAGCCGTGCTCGCCCGTTTGTCTTCTCACGAGTCTTCTTGTCAAAATCCTCAATCCACAGACAGCCAATGACCCCATCAGTCCATCCTTTCAGGGAATGTGCAATGCTTGACGGAGGTAAGCAAACACTTTCATTAGTGTATGTTGAATCACTCATGATGCATTCAAAGTATTATCCTGGTGCCAGTTTGTCATTAAAGTCTGACCCTTGTAGATAATGGTTGGAGGAATCTCTTTGCCATCTGCACAAATGGTAACCATTACCGTGATATTTTCTCAGTTTCTGTCTCGCTGCTGATGCTGAGTCTTTCTATTTGCAGCTCCGATTACCTGCTCCTTGAGTCCTCCGCCTGGCTGAAAGCCCATCTCGTCAGCTGCCCAAAGGCAGTCATCTTCAATACCTTCAGTTTCGATGGTCCTGCCCAAAATGTCATACCATGCTTTGTTGGTAGATGGATTAACAGCCCGTCCACGAGCAGTATCCAAAGGTTTGCTCCAGTACTGACTGAGATGTGCGGAATGGCGCAGAATGAATCGTTCGGTCCAGTTCTTTCCCACCCCACCTTCTGGGAAGTTGGACTGAAGGCGAGCTCGTAGGAGCATGTCGATGTGAAACTTGAGTTGAGAGTGATTAAGAGGGAATCCTCGGTTTCCAAGCTTGACACAGTATGCAACAACACTCTCTTCCTCCTCAGGTGAAAGCCATGCATTTTGTTCTGTGTTGAACTGACCACAGGTCCGTCCTCCCTCGAGCCTTCATCGAAGTGTATCAGCACTGACAGTAACAGGTTTTCTCATTGCTTTCCACTTCTCCGCAACATCTCTGCAAATGGCCTTTCTGCTCTTCCTCTTGCTTTCAGGCTTCTTCTGCTCATCATGGTATTCCTTCATCGCCTCCGCATAAGCTTTTTCTTGCTCAGCACGAGCCATCTGTTTCTTCTTTGCTACGGAGCGGGCAATACCAGGCATTTTGTAGGAAAGATTTTTGTTAGTACGCGACACGCCAGATTGTAACGCGCCCAGCCTCATTTAGCTAATATTTGTCATCCATAATGTACTTAGATCTGATAACTCATTGATTGTGAAGTTTTGTGTAACGCTTCACTGGCATTGAACTGGCACATCAGGAATGCTACGATCCTTACAAACAACACATGTCAGATGTCAGTAAAGGTAATCTTCATTGATATACAATGTTTGAGTGCACCACAAAAATCATTCGAAGGTGCTATGTACAGAAAAGTGAAATTTCAGCTACAAATTGCAATATCGTGACCTTTCCTCCTGGCAGATTTAAGATATTATACCAGCCATACATAGCTCTATATGCCATGAAAATACATCAGCAAGAATTGTGTCTAAATAATGTGATTTGACAATGTTGTTGTGCGTTGATGCAAGTGATGGTGGAAACACAAGTGGCGGTGGATTACTGTACCAGCACACTGCGTGAATATGATTACAAAAGTATGAAGACAGGTATGTACCATAATCAAGATCTACATGTGCGGCACCAATGTAGTCCACGACAGCGCCTTGTATGCGTCAGGAGGAAGATTGCGTAAAGTAGTGAACATGAGTACCAAGAGGATGGCACGTGCTGTGATGTACAACATGACATATGATACATAAACAATGATCATCACAACATGTGGTGTCCGGTCCAGGACTACAAAGAGCAATCCAGTGAGAATACCAAGCCAGGGTGTGCAACTTATAGTGATGGCACTCATGCGCCATAGGACCTGTTCCTGATGTGTGAAGAAGGCAAAAAACCAAGCCATACAATGGATGCCACCAAAGATGGTTGCTATAAGCAATCCAGCAAATGTGAGAACCATCTGGTCCAACGATTTGAGTTCGATGCTGCCATCAAATGTTGGAACTCGGAGCTTTCGAGATGTGGGAATCTCACGCCAGCCTATCAGTTCAACAAGTGGGTGGACTGGAATCAGTGCCTCAACTACACCGAAGGGATTTCCTCTCGGGACACTAGAGCAGACATAATTAGCAGTGGTAAGATTTGATTGAGGCACAGACATACTCATCAGTGTGATCCCCTGGCTTTGACTCGGTCGACTTCCAGTACACTGGACGCGGACATTGGACATCCAGAGGCTTATTCCACCACACAGCATAGGTCAGGAAATTGAGAACCGCAAAAGCGAGTGTCCCCGCTTCAAGTTGGGTGGTTTCGAGGTGATAGATGGCACGGGTGATGAGCTGAAAAACAAACCAGGCCGCCTGAAGCATGATCAATCCCTTCGATATCACATTCCCTTTGCTCCGGTCACAGATCTGATTTTCCGTTATGGTAGGGGCATCAATACAACCGGCACCTATCAGCTTGAGAAGTTGGTCAGGTTGTAGTGTATGGTAGGGCTTCCGGTCTGCATCATAAAGCATGAAACCACCCATCAGCAGAAAGAAGCTGTGCATCTGAGTCCATGTATAATCTAAGGATGAACATGAGGAAAACATCCCATATGGTTTGAGAGCACGAATCGGGCTTACCTTCAGATTGTTGGACTCTAACTTCGCTAGTCCATATTAGCTACATTACATAAGCACGTTCCTTTGTTTCTTTTCCTCGCAGCTAGTAGAACTTCCTCAGTGACTATCATAAGTCCACTGAGGTCAGTACAGAATACTTAGATATCTCACACTTAGCTAATGCCTTCTGCAGCTCGTATACTCACTGCAGGTTATGAGCCCTGCGCTCGTCAATTAAAAACATAACCAAGTATACGAAAAATATAGCCCGCCATGTCCAGCTCTAACAGCAAACTCGGTGAAGATTTTCTACACGTCCCAAAGCTCGCTGCGGATGGAGAAAATTGGACGACCTATAAAGACAGAATGCAATGGTCAGTAGACGCTCGTGGGTTCCTCGGCCACCTAGACGGGACCGAGAAGAAACCAGTTGATCCCTCGACGTTGTCGGGCAGAGGAGCGTTATGGTCACCAAGTACGACGGATGAGGTCAGAGAACTCGCCGCATACAAGACAGCAATGAAGGAGTGGCGCATGGGCGAGGCAATAATGAAGCAGCAAATTGCCAGCACGATCCCTGACTCTTTGTTTATTCAAGTCAAGAACTTGGATACAGCGCAAAAGATTTTCACGTACCTTTCGAATCTCTTTGAGAAGCACTCCCGCGTAGTCTCAGTTGAACTGTTGCGGAAGCTACAGGATCAAAAATGCTCTGAAAAAGGCAATATTAGAGAACACTTCGACAAGCTGCGAACGATTCGCGAGCAACTGTCCTCACTAGGCCATGCCCCAACAGATGAAAGCTTCACGGCAATCATCATGAGCTCGCTACCTGCATCATACGACCCCCACTTGTCAGCATTGACAGCATCCGCCAAAGTCTCAAGCATTCAACTCACCGCAGACATATTGATGTCGACAATCATAGACGAATACGACCGTAGAGCAGCCAAGACAAAGAAGGGGAGCTCATCGAACGACGATGCAGCCTACAACGCGAATGCTGGCAAACGGACTCGTCGAATCAAAGGGAACTGCCACAACTGTGGCAAGTACGGCCACATGCAGCGAGACTGCAGAGGCGCAGGAGGAGGTGCAGCAGGGAGCAAATCAGGGGAGAAGTCCTTTGGAAAAGGGAAGGACAGAAAACCTGAGACTGCCGCGAAGGCAAAGGACAATGAGGAAGATGACGAACCTGAAAGTGTCTGGTTAATGGATGATACAGATGAGACGGGAGAAGAGCAGACGTCATTCACCTACGCAACCCTAGCAAACTCAAACTCCCAACGCGAATCTCGAACCGAGTTGCTCGACTCAGGAGCATCGAGACATATGTCATCCTATCGCGATCTGTTCCAAGATTTCGTCAACATCACGCCGAAACCCATAACAACAGCAGACAAACATACCTTCGAGGCAACAGGCAAAGGGGACATCATGATCACCCTACCAAACGGCAAGTCAAACACGCGAATACTCCTCAAAGACGTCCTATACGCACCTAAGATGGGCGTAACCTTGGTCTCCATCAGTCGTCTCACAGCAGCCGGATATGCTGCATTGTTCCGCGCGAACTCTTGCAAGATCTTCAGTGATACGAAGAAGCTATTGGGGGAGGTCCCAGTCTCAAAAGGTCTATACTGTGTCAAGGGCCCCAGGAAGTTATTTGCTGGACTCGCAAATGCAGATGAAACACTCACCATGCGAGAAGTACACGCCAGACTTGGCCATATCTCCCCGGACAGCATCGCAAGGATGATACGCGATGGTGTCATCACTGGAATCAAGCTAGATCCCTCAGACGCAACGATGGACAAGTGCGACTCTTGCGAGTACGCAAAAGCCACCCGCAAACCAATAGGCAAAATCCGCGACCCTCCGAGACGGGAGAAGTTTGGCGACGAAGTCCATAGCGACCTGTGGGGTCCATCTCCCATACGAACTCCTGGGCATAAAGAGTACTTCGTGTCATTCACAGATGACTTCACGCGATTCACTCACTTGTACCTGCTGTGCACGAAGGACGAAGCCTTCAGCGCGTATAAGTTCTTCAAGGCCTGGGCAAACACGCAGTTTGACGCGAAAATCAAACGATTTCGCTCTGACCGAGGGGGAGAATTCACTGGGCAAGACTTCACTCGTTATCTCAACAGCAAAGGCACCGAACGCAAACTCACCGTGCATGATACTCCTGAGCACAATGGAGTTGCGGAGAGACTCAACAGAACCGTCTCCGAGCGAACGCGTGCGCTGTTGCACGCCAGTGAACTACCCAAATTCCTATGGGGGGAGGCCATCATGCATGTTACCTGGTTGAAGAACCGGACAGCAACTCGTGTCCTAGACAACAAGACGCCATATGAGATGCTGTATAAGAAGGCGCCAAACTTAAAGCACTTACCAGTCTGGGGTAGCCACGTCAAGGTGCACTCAACGAACGGCTCCAAGCTCGATATGCGCGCCATAGATGGCAGGTGGATGGGATTCGATCGTGACAGCAATGGTCACCGAGTATACCTACCCGAAACTCGATGGATAGCTGTGGAAAGGAGCGTCAAATTCGACACGGCAGAGGTTAGAATACCTATAGGAGGACCAGACCACCGCACGGTACGAGTCCATGATGTCGGTCCAGTACCTAAACCAGGAGAACCGGAACACCACACGGTACGAGTCCATGATGTCGGTTCAGTACCCAACAAATCATCAAGCCGAGCATCACGCACCAATAATCCCAATATCCCACCCAGCAATGCTCCAACCCCACCCCATAACCCCATTCCTCCTCCTAGAGACCACCTGGGCACGCAGTTTGAACGAACTGAGCAGCCACGCCGTTCTGGACGAGTGAGAGTCGAATCAGCCTACATCAAGAGTCTGCGTGATGGCGCAGGAACAACTGATGGAAGGAGCACGGACTTACCTCGTGGGATGCAGCCTGCTCCCGCAGAATCCAACTTGGCGGCAGAACTCGGGATGGTAGGGGAGGATGGAGAGATGGACGAGGATGATGAAGAAGTCTTCGCCATGATGGCGGGAGTAGCGGCAATCGAGAGCAGCGACCCGACTACGGTCAAAGAAGCCTGCAAAAGAATAGATTGGCCAAAGTGGGAAGAAGCAATCAACAAGGAACTTACCGCACTCGAAGATGCCCGCACGTGGTCCGTCGTTGAGCAGCCAGCAAACGTCAATGTAGTGGGATGTAAGTGGGTATTCCGAATCAAACGGAATGTGGATGGGGAGATCGATAAGTACAAAGCCCGGCTGGTAGCCAAGGGTTATTCTCAAGTGTATGGTGTTGATTACTATGACACTTACGCACCAGTCGCACGCCTCGCATCTCTCCGAACCATCCTCGCTATAGCCGCACGTAATGATTGGAATATCGACGTCTTCGACTTCCACAGTGCCTTCCTAAATGGTAAACTCGACAAGGACGAAATTATTTACATGGAACTCCCACCTGGACTCAGCGTCGACAAGAAGTTCAAACGTCCTGTCGCATTGTTACACGTCGCACTCTACGGATCGAAACAGGGAGCTTTGAAGTGGTATCAGGAGTTGTGTCGCTTGTTGAAGAGTTTAGGGATGACGCGCGCAGAATCAGACTGGGGAGTTTTCTACAAGCATACAGGCATGGACATCTTAATTCTTGCATCACATGTTGACGACTGCGCAGTAACTGGCAGCAACAACAAGCTCATTGCAGAGTTCAAGCGAGACGTAGTGTCGCGCTACAAACTCACTGATCTAGGGCCTATCGCATTTCTACTTGGAATGAAGGTCACCCGCGACCGTCTTACACGCACCATCTCCTTCTCCCATGAATCATACATCGACTCTATCCTCGCCAAATACACCATAGCCTTTGCCGTATCGACTGTCGCGCAGTATGGAGCTAACCCAGGTATGGCTCATTGGGAGGCTGTAAAGCGAATCTATCGCTACCTCGTAGGGACGAAGAAACTCGCACTCACCTTTGGGACCTGCAAGCAAGGCCTTGAGGGCTTTACCGACGCAGACGGCGCCTCACAAGAGCATCGGCATGCCATATCTGGCTATGCATTCCTCTTGGATGGCGGCGCAGTGTCCTGGAGCTCAAAGAAGCAAGAGTTAGTAACTCTCTCAACGACTGAGGCTGAGTATGTTGCAGCGACGCACGCTGCAAAGGAAGCCATTTGGCTTAGGCGTTTCCTCACTGAAATCTTCCGTCCCCTCAACCAACCAACCGTCCTTCATTGCGACAACCAATCCGCTATCGCCCTCGCGAATTCTGGCGCGTTCCATGCCCAAATGAAACACATTGACATTCGTTACCATTTTATTTGTTTCTCTCTTGAAAAAGGTTCTATTTCCCTCGTTTATTGCCCTACAGATAGTATGACTGCAGATACACTTACCAAAGCTCTACCTAGTCTCAAGGTCAAACACTTCGCCTCCGCTCTTGGACTTCGCTCAGTTTGAAGGGGAGTGTTGGACTCTAACTTCGCTAGTCCATATTAGCTACATTACATAAGCACGTTCCTTTGTCTCTTTTCCTCGCAGCTAGTAGAACTTCCTCAGTGACTATCATAAGTCCACTGAGGTCAGTACAGAATACTTAGATATCTCGCACTTAGCTAATGCCTTCTGCAGCTCGTATACTCACTGCAGGTATATACAATCAATATAGTGACTATCATAAGTCCACTGAGCTCGTATACTCACTGCACAGATTGCTTTGAAACATAAGCCTTGAACAACTTTTCGAATGGCCTCACGAGAGCACGAGTTCCCCCATATCTTGAAGTGGACACTGAAGTAATATGAATTGCAGAAGAAATACCAGTACAGATGGTTCACCTTTGGAATGCGCTACGGGAAGCCGGGTGCTATGGTGATCTTGATGCAGGCGAGCCATGAGGAAAGGTATTCGGGTTGCAAGATAGAATGTTGAGTTCACCTTCAGCGTATTGTTCTGGAGTTGCTTCGGTAGAGCCATGATCTAAAGACGTGGATGGTGAACTGTCGGAGGGAGATATCCAGTTTCAGAAAGCATGACTCACTTTCAGACTGCGACTGAGGAACATTGAAACACCCCGATTCCTTGAACTGTTTGGTGACCTGACGAGCGCTGAGCCACTGGCGCATAGCCCATGTGACGATTAGTTCAGGAAAGATGAGTGCCATTATCATGATGCCAAATCGTCGCCATAGGATAAGAACGGGGCTGTCCTGAGGACTCGGAATATTTGGGTGGATGGCACTGTAAATGCACGCGAACAGAGTGAGAATGCAGCTGGAGACGATGTCCCATAGGGTTCTGGTCGTGAATAATGGAGCTTCAGAATTGTTGCTAGTACAGTAGACATGCTCATAATGCATACTGTCGGGACCGCCAATAGTTCATGCATTATGAGAGATATGCAACACCATATGTGTCACATTTTTGTGACGCATGTTACCTCCGCCAAAAGTGTGACATCAATTTTTCTATAGTATCTGCTGATTATACCGCGAAGAATTGTTCTAGAGAGGTCTGTCTAGCATTAAGTAGTTCTTCTCGTCGTAGTTGAGCACGAAATATATGAAGTTGTGAAGATAAGTTAAGTGAAAACTGTGGGTCACCATATTGCATGCACCCAACTTCGAGTTGCCGACACAAATCGAGAAGATCTGTCCGTGTGATTGACACAGCCGCTGAATCGTCGTCATCGTCATCGTCGTCAGAATCAATCTCGATGACTTCACCACTTGCAATGGCAACTTCGCGACGGACCTCATCTGCAATGGCTTTGTCACCACCCTCGAATGCAGGAAATTCTCCCATATCTCTCTCCTCAACAGGGTCCAGGAGTTCATCAAGAGTTGGCAATTGACCGAAAATACGATTGTGTGCCTTGAGATCATTGACGGATTGCATAAGGTTAGCTTCAGCGGAGGAAAGTTGGTCAGCCGCTTGCTGTGGACGCGCGGGAATACGAATTTTGAGGCCTGTGCGACGAGATGCAGCTTCTGCAAGTGCATTTACAGCATTCAAAGCAATATCTGTGTCTCCTTCGGCATCCATGATGGCTTTAAGAGCTGGTCTCCAATCTGAATCCACATAGCGTTCACGAAGATGAGCTTTTAAGTCATTCTCGACTGCTGGAAGGGACATCTCAGAAGTGGCGAATTTTCGGACAATATTCCATGCAGCAGGATTGACATGAGGCCTCGAGTCTAAGCCTGCCGTTGGATCACTGCCACAAAAATTGAGCACCGAAAATGAGAACATCAAGTAATTGACTCACGGTTGGATTTCAGTGTGATCCCAGCAATGTTTGATGGTCTCAGATGTAATGGTGTACCATGCTTGCTTTGCCATGGTCATACCTTCGAGAATGTTGAGTTTGTAAATGTCTCGTTCACCAGCATCATCAAGATTGATGGCGCGCATGCAAAAATTACGGCGATAGATTGCCTTGAAGCATCGGATTATTCCAGCGTCACATGGTTGCACAAATGGCGTCATATTAGGCCCAAAATACTCAAGATCGATATTCGATGGTTGATATGAGATGCTGTGTGCGGAGAAGTTATCAATAAACATGCAAATGTGCCGGTTTTGTTGCTTCATCTGAAGATCGAGTTTTTTGACCCATCTAGACAGTGCATTAGGTATCATTGACAGTCATAGGATCATGTTAACATACTCTTCGAATAGAACTGCTGTCATCCAAGCCTTCTTATTGTTCCGATAATAGAACCCATGCTGCTCTGGTGACTGCTTCTTGAAGCACCGTGGTTTCTTTGCCCTGCCAATAAAAATAGGCTCGAGCCTCTCACTTCCATCTGCATTGCAAGCTAACCCTATGGATATGCGAAATTTCTCCTTCTTCTTGCCACCCATTTGTCGTGTTGCAAGACCACGATCCGGAGGTGCGCTAAAAATGAACAAATTTGCTTAGCACTATGAATAATGAAATGAAATGAACACTCACTATGGAAAGAAAGATGTCTCATCAAAGTTCCATCGATCTCGAGGAGCAAATTTTGCTAAAATCCTGCGACAACGTTCTTGTTCTATAGCAACAGCTTTGGTGTCCACAGATCCGGATTCCCCGTGCTGTCGGTGCTTGCAGATTTTGTAAGCTTTGCAAAATGACTGAATCCATGCTTCCCCTAACAGCCTTTCATTGTCTGGGACATTAAACTCATCCTCAAACCTTTTCTGTTTCTCTCGTAACATAGGACCGGTCACCGTTTCATGTATATTTTCCATGTGTCTGATCCATAGAATCAAGGCACGCTCGACATCAGGTCTGGTGACAACCCTTGGCCGCTTTGATGACAATGCATTAGGGTTATCATTGATACGGGCTTCCATTTTGGGCCTTTCCCTCAACTTGCGAGACAAAGTCGACTGCGTGAAAACAAGAGCACCAGATTTGAGAGATTTAAAGTGTTCTACAATTTCGGCTTGTGTGACATTAGGATGAGAGTCAATGAATGAATAAACCATCATCCAGTCCGAGAGAGTAAGATTTTGACGAGAAGAGCATGTAGGTGAAAGAGCCGAAGTTCGAGGAGTGTCCTTTGTAATGATTTTCCGCTGTTTTGCAGGTCGGTTGTATGCTGTGGGCTTATCGCGGGATTTACGCTTCAGGTTTAGGGACATTTTTGTGTATGATACAGTCGTAATGGCTCGCTAGCCTCTATACATAGCTCAAAGAAACAATGCCGCACAAACGGAACAATACATTTATGCAGCACCTTATGTCCCACCCTATTGATTTCGCACTTCATAATGCATAAAAGCCATGCCAAGGCCATGCAATATGCAATATGCAATATGTATACATTTACATGGGAACGTCGTTGGGATCCTGAAAAGTCCATGCATTATGAGATTTATGCATTGTTAGGCTATGCATTATGAGCATGTCTACTGTAGTAGCAGTTGAATTTGTAGTAGGTGCAGCTTCAACAAGATGGAGGAAGACGCAGAGTAGTAAACTCATTATTGGAGGGTGGAGATATTGCAGTCTGTGTATCGTGCATCCTGTTCACTATTTGTATTTTACTAGTGGGCGACGTCATCTCAAGGCAGTACATACAACGATAACAATGAGGCTCTGAGGGAGCACCAAATCTCAACTTGAATTTGCAATTCACTGAGGGCAGTGGCTGTGCCACACTGAGCTCAAGCGATTTGTCCAGACCTGGGGGAAATGGCCAAAGGGTCCAGAATGACCAGCTCTGCCCACGCAGTCTTTGCTCAGTTTACATGTCGGGCCGTCACAGACTCACAGTCCATTCTCTCATAAATGACTAAGCTCGTGCTGCTCACTCTTTTCCTCTCAAAACTACTTTTCTCTCCTTCAGGCCGTCGTGCATTGGCATTCCAAAGTATCACTCCTGAATCAGCACATATCCCTCAAGTTGAATGCCCAGCATACAAAAATACCGCAACTTATCAATCACGCTACGACAGGTATGTCGAGGTATAAAATTCATCCAATGTCTGATGATCACTGCTAATTTAGTCGACTTTTCAGAGTGAGATCTGCCGCAGCGCTGATGCACGCGTCCTCTTTGGAAGGAGCAGCTTTCGCATTGATCTCGATACCTCTATTCATGGCTTTCAGTCATTGCTTGACCGCTATCCTCAGACATCCAGATCGTCCCGCAGTGCTCTCCAACCTTGCCCACACAGTTCTCTGTGGTTACGTCAAGAACATCCCGAACTGATATCAACCATGCCATTTCCCTCTGCCACTCTGCACTCGACCTTCGTCTCCCGGAGCACTATCCAATCTCAAATTCTGCCAGGCTCTCCAACATCGTCACTCGCATGAAAAGGGCCCTGCTGATCTGTGCGAAGCTATCGAGCTTTCTGGCTACTAGAACCATGTTGTATAGAGGTGAGCTATCTTCATCGAATGGTATTCAACACTAACAACATACCCCATGCAAACATATTCCTTTGGGCCAATGCAGCATGGTTCAATCGACACAAATACCGGGGCCTGAACGATCATCACCATCACTGTCGCCACACCCATCACGCGCTCGCAGAGAACAAATATTATTATCTTCGGCACAACCAGCTCAGGAAAAGTTCAGCAATCAATGCAGTCATGCAAACACCGCTTGCAAATACATCTAGTGATGCAACGAGATGCACTTCTATCTCTGAACGTCACGCAGTCGACACTCCAGGCCAGAGATTCGGTCTGATTGATACCGTGGGTCTCAATGAGGGGGCTTAGGCACGGTGCCAGCAGCGGAGGCAAAAGAACAGTTGAAGAGCTTGTTGCGTGAGTTCATGGGCTTTAGGTTTGATAGTATCGGCCTTCTGGTGTACTGCGTGCGCCGCACTTCTGCTCCTCGCGCCCTCATTAAGGTCTATGTCACTTTTTACTCCAACATCTGCCGGAAGAAGGTCTGCCGTCATTATAACAGGATTGGAGAGAGAGATTCATATGAAGAGCCGGTGGGATACCACTGGGGAGTTATGTTATGGATTTCGCAGATTATGCTTACGTCTGAACACTTCAGGAATATCCAGGCATCCCGGACGACTTCACCCCTCGCATTGCAGAGTCGAACAATATTCTGCGCAATCTTAGCATGATAAATTGCCCTTGGGCGTTGGTGACCGCTGACTCGAGCGTATTGCGGGAACGTGGTGCTCGTCGTCATCTTAGTCGAAGGGCTGGATAATTATGAATCTGCTCATCGGTGGGTTGAACGATATATCATGCACAATGGCTCGGGACGTCTATTTAATCCTACTGGAGACTTCGGAGATGATTCTATGAACCGACAGGCGGCGCAGGACTTTCACAGTATCATTATTCCTTTCTTATCCGAAATGAGGGGAATAATTAGGAGCTTCCATGTAGATATCATATTGGCTGTGAGTGGATGAAGTCATCATCTTGTCACGACGTCTTCCCCGCCTGTGTTACATGCCTTTTCATGCACAGTCAGTGTTACTTATTCACGGTTTATTCTTGTTCTCTACCTCCATACCACACCATCCCATCTTTTTATTCTTAGATCTTTCTTTCGATATGGAATCACCTCTCCTTGGTCCTTCAATCGAAGACTGATGTGGTGAACACTTATGTGTTATGCCCATGAGTCTACTATAAGAACAACATTTATTCAGAGTCTACGTAGTTTCTACTAGTACATCTGTCGTACTTCGTAGTCTTCCAATGAAAGACTGAGTTCACTAGTAAAATATCTATGGTATCAATGGGGTCGCAATGAAAATGAAAATGAAAATGAAAATGTTCCGTTGATTACACTTGGCAAGTGAAGTCAGTAGTATACTGTCGTGGAATGCCATCAATTCCTAAAATGAACCGGAAATACTCCCTGTCAAGTGAGCTCTGCCAGTGATCTGCTGTAGATTGTATTTTGCAGGAGGAATATTCAAGATAAGGGAACGAGCTTTGGATGTGCTTTACACGGGAGGAGGGGTGGGATGGGCACGGACGTTGAAGGGTCATTTGTGGTTAGACAGACAAGACACTTCGTCGATGGGAGCTGAGCTAGGGTGGAAGGGACATTGACTTGTTATCGAATCTAAGCTAAGGTCGATTGGTCGCCTAGAATAACAGCCTGTAGACGACGTGCGATTAATACATCTTGGTTGCGAGATACAGTAGCTATTGCTGCCGCCTACGTAGATTTTACATTTTTCCAATGAAGGTGATGGTCCCAATTTCATGACATTCGTATCATGCGCAGAACTGAGAAGGGTAAAACATATGGATAACGAAATAAACTAACAAGAATTGAGTGGGGCTCGACCTGACATGCTGGACATGTGTAAGCACGCTGGCTTACTTGAGTTCTCATAATCAATACATATACTGTCGCGGGTACTGAAGACTAAGTCTTCAGTATTTCTACCTTTTGGTGTAACGGTTATGAGGCGCGGCAGCTGACTACTTTACATATACTGAAGACTTAGGGTTTGCAGGAGGTCGGGCGTTCCAACCCGCTCCGGGTCAAATTCCAAGGTTCGCCCTTGGGGTGGCCATATGTACCCTCCCGTTTCGGATAAAAATTCCCACACAAACCACAGTGCCTTAGCGATTGGGAGCAGGACTGGTGGGGGGAGAAAAAGATCTGATAACCTGGGAGGGTGTAAGCACGCTGGCTTACTTGAGTTCTCATAATCAATACATATACTGTCGCGGGTACTGAAGACTAAGTCTTCAGTATTTCTACCTTTTGGTGTAACGGTTATGAGGCGCGGCAGCTGACTACTTTACAACATGTCCTGTCTCTTTGAATGTTGAAACCTGACCAAGAAACTAGAGCTACCACCTTTGATTTTTTAGACATTGCAAGATGTTCCTTCCGTAGATTCCATTTTGCGAGTTGATGTTCGGTCCTGATTTCCTACTCCGTATGAGGTGCCATCAGTATGCGCCCATTGGGATATATGGATTTGCAAAGGCTGTGTAGGATATTGCCGTGAGTTTCTTCTTTCCCTCGCATTGCTTTCCGCACCATAGACCATGGAGAGGTAATCATGAGTGCTGTTCCTGAATGTGATGCGAATAAAAACCATGTAGAAGGCAATCGGAATGATTGGCATTATCTTTTCAAGGCTCAGCAGATTTATAACGGGCATTGATGGTGATATTTACCATGTCATGGATAATAACCGAGGCATTGTTCGAGCAGACAAAACAAATTAGCATGATAAAGAGCATCACAGAATACATGATAGCCCCGCCCACAAACACGCGCAGGATAGGCATCAAAGTGCCATTTGTAGCACGAATTGTAGAGACTTTGCATTCGATCGTCCAGATACGATACACAAGTAATCCTGGACAAATTCAGGTCGTTATTAACCTCAAACATCGTGTTCATGCCGCAGAAGCACGCTTACCTGAAGTTATGAAATTTGTTGAAAGCGTGAAGGCAAAAAACACCGTAAGCCATTGTCCAGCCGGATTGATGTAGAAGTCTCCGCCAGTCGCCTGCATATCATAGTAGGGGCCAATTAAGCTAGCCACTTCAATGCACAAATCAGATCACGCAACTCCCTGAGCACGACAGCATCCTACCTGAGGTGGTGCACCACAACATGCTTGGTAGGATGATAACCCAGACGGATTGCCAAACGACGTAACAGCGATAAATCTGTTATCAGACAAGACACTCTTTGAGCCCAGAGGTTTTCAAGTGGCAAATGAAAATTTGAACACACCAACACCCCATCGCCAAGCATAGTTTGCAAGGCGTATATTACAGTCTTAGTCACAAACATCGGTTGACTAATATCTTGGAAATATACCGCTGGTCCACCTGGGAATGTGTCGCGATACTTGACCAACCCATTTTCGAGACTAATGATGTCTACAACCAAGTACTTGAGAGAGAATTCAGCAGAAAATATTGTATGTAGGAGGCAAGAGGCTTACCGCAGTACTCAGTATTAACAGCAAGATAGCCACCAAAGCAATCGGGCGATTAATGTCACGTTTATAGGTCGATGTCCATATAGTACCTATAAACATGAGCACTGAAAAGCCTGAAGAACGATGGCTTGGTGTCATGAGTACCTTTAACAAACCATTATTCTTTCCTCAATCGCCCTAAGAATCCTATGAAGCGCCAACACCCAGCGCCTACGAATGAACCCAAGATACGAGTAAACCTTCCTACGGCAACTATTCCCCTTGCCAGATCAACCAACGTCTTTGAAGTAGTAGAATTGCCCACAGAAGAGGCTGACGATGAAGACAATGATGTCTACTATGAGTTACCCGATGAAGAAGAGTTCTATGACTGTGACTAAACTATGTTTGTTTCAATGTCACGTGACCAGATAAGATTAGATACCAGACTCGATAAGATATGATTAGTAGTTACGATTAGATAAGATAAACATCACGTGATAGAGTCACGTGATCCTTCCATGACATTCTACGACCTTCTATGGTACGACTCCGTTTCTATTTTATAATTGGCTAGTTAGTTAGGACTCAGATTCAGTCTCCGTCTCAATAGTAGTATATAGTTAGGACCGTTTGTAGTCAGTAGCTCTTTAGTTCAAACCTCTTGTATCTACATTGTAGCAATCCAGGACGTACTTGCTCATTACCTTTTTCTTGTTGTGATATCCTTGTTTGAGTCCTAGTCTCCGCCCTTGCGTGAAAACGTTATAGGGGTTGTGACATTAGGTTTGAACTATAGGGGACTCCGACTCGCTATACTGCTAGCACTATCCTTTAAAGCTCTGACCGACTATACCGTCCGTTAGACCTTTGAACGATACCCATCACCTGGTTACTTTGAACGTGTCGCCCAGCATTACTGCCCGGAACACCTTCAAACTAACGCGTTACACATTTTATCTTTGCCCGTCTTAACCGACGCGACCCTTTTCCTATCACACCTTTTGCTTCATTTGAAACGCCTTCTTAGTGTTACCTTTTCGTAGTTAGTAGACCTATACCAGGCCCCGCCTTACATTGCGGCCGCCAGTATACGGAGGAGGAGCAACCTTAGGTGCTTTATCCGCGACCTCAGTGCTGGCCCAAGACCCTGCCTGCTGAGCTCTACGAATACTTTTCATCTTTTACGATAGTTTCCTTCGTACGCACGTAGTTTCTCCAAGAGTATTTAGAACAGTTTTCTAGCTTAGCCAAGCGGATAAACTCGCAGAAACCGTGCAGACTTGTAAGCTCCGGCTGGAAGAGTACTGTCACTGTTTGCTTGTCTTTCGTGGAAGCTTCCTAGTTCTGTCACTTGCGGAGAAGTAGACTTACATATTCCTTTGTAGTTAGTAGTAAGGAAGTGTTAGTGGGGATATTACCAGAACCCCTTAACCCTGAGTAAGAAGGAAGATCCGATCAGATATCGGGGACCGCTCAGTTTTCCCTTTACGTACTACGTTTTCCCTTTTCCTTTTCACCATCACTCCTATCCGGGTGGACCGTTACGACTAGTCCACCACATCCCTATTCCTTTTTCGGAAAGACCGTTACGACTAGTCTTTCACCTTCTTTATGACATTGTAAATCGGGTTCCAGAATACAGCTGGTACAATGTCTAAGAAGACGTACTCCTTTCGTGATTTCTGTGCCATGGATGAGGCTATGAATGGACCTAGAGAGTCCTTCACATGTTACAAATGTGGAAAGCCTAATCACATCGCAAGAAATTGCAGAACTCCGACTACCTCCACGTCTCCACAGAGAGAGACCTCCATACCTTCAGATGCCACACCTCCGAAATGGTTCAAGGATTTCCTAGCTCAGGAAGAAGCAAGGAAGAAGGAATCAGAAGCACCCAAATGGTTTAAAGACTTCGTAGAAACACCACGAGGCAAAGAATTCTTGGCTAAAGAAAGAGCCGAAAGGGCAGCAATTGCCAAAAAGAATTCTGAACCGCCAGAATGGTTTAAGAAGTGGGTTGCTACTGAGGACAAGAAAATCCTGATAGAACCAGAAGACAAATCAGGCAGTAGATTTTCGATTCTAGCTAGTTTTGCAGAAATTGAAGAAGTGCATATACGATCAAAATCAGAGCATTTCTATATTCCCATTACATTAAAGGGAAAGAACAGATCTGTAGATTTCAAAGCACTTGTAGACTGTGGAGCGTCTACACTCTTTATCAACGAGAAGTTTATCACGAAGAATAAAGTCCGTTGTAGAAGACTTGCACGATCTATTCCGGTCAAAAACATTGATGGCTCGTTAAATGCCGCTGGATCAATGACACACTTCGCAGAATTAAGTCTGAAAGTAGGAAACCATGAAGAAGACAAAGCAGCATTCATGGTAACAGACCTCGGAAGTGATGATGTCATTATCGGCATAGATTGGCTACGCTATCATAATCTGGAAATAGATTGGAACGCAGGGAAGTTTGCACTTACACGTTGCCCGGTGAAGTGTGAAACAAAGAAGGAGAAAAGACTCTGAAACAGGGCTGAAAGGAAGGTACTACCAAAAGAAGATGAAGTACCTGGTCTGATTCCGATGGAGGAAGATGACGAAGAAGAAGCTCCGAAGAAGAGGGTGACGTGTGAAGAGGTAGAAGATGAAGAGAGTCCGGAAAGTTGGATTCGATACAAAGCCTCGGTTGCCACGGAGTTGAAGGTAGCAGATGACGCTACAAAAAAGAAGCAGACTATGGAAGAGATGGTTCCTAGCTGGCTTCATGAATACCTGGGAGTGTTCTCAGAAGAGGAATCGAAGCGATTTCCTGAGAGGAAGAAGTGGGATCATGCGATAGATCTCAAGGACGAGAGTGATCTTCCACCGAATGTGAAACCCTATCCCTTGTCGCCCAAAGAGATGGACACACTGAAAGATTGGTTGAAGGCAGAAACTGCACTGGGACGTATTAGAGATTCACAATCCCCAGTAGCCGCGCCTTTCTTCTTTGTGGCTAAAAAGGATGGAAAGTTGCGTCCAGTAATGGACTATAGAAAGCTCAATGAGAAGACGGTTAAAAATGCATATCCGCTACCGAGATCTCAAGATTTAATTGATGCTTTAACGGGCGCAACAATCTTTTCGAAGATGGATGTACGATGGGGGTACAACAACATTCGCATGAAGAAGGGAGATGAATGGAAGGCAGCCTTCAAAATGCCGTTTGGTCACCATGAACCAACCGTAATGTACTTCGGTTTGACAAATTCCCCGGCCACGTTTCAAACTATGATGAACGAGATATTCAGAGATTTAATTGATGGAAAGACCGTAGTGGTCTATATCGATGATATTCTTGTGTTCACAAATGGAAACCGGGAGCAACACCGAAGTGTCGTGAAAGAAGTACTCAAGCGACTAAAGGAGAATGACCTGTTCCTGAAGCCTGAGAAATGCAGCTTTGAACAGTCTAAAGTTGAGTTCCTTGGATTGGTAGTGGAGAATGGCGAGATTTCCATGGACCCTGTGAAGGTAGAAGGAGTAATGAAATGGCCTGTTCCCAAGTGTGTGAAAGACATACAAGCGTTTATGGGATTCGCCAACTTCTATCGAAGATTCATTTTGGGGTTCTCGGATATTGCCAGACCAATGAATGATTTGCTAAGAAAAGATGTCAAATGGGATTGGACGGAGAAACAACAGAAAGCCTTTAATGAATTAAAGAGGCGATTCACAGAAGCTCCGCTCCTAGTAATGCCTGACGTTGAGAAAAAGAAAAGAATAGAAACCGATGCTTCCGATTACACATCTGGTGCAGTACTTTCTCAATTGATGGACGATGGCCTTTGGCACCCAGTGGCATATTACTCGAAGTCAATGAACGATGCAGAAAGAAATTATGACATCCATGACAAAGAGTTACTTGCAATCATTCGAGCGTTGGAGGAATGGAGGCACTATGTGCAGGGAGCACCTCACCCAGTGGAGATCTGGACGGATCATAAAAATCTCGAGTATTTCATGACGAGTCAGAAGTTGACACGAAGGCAAGCCAGATGGAGTTTATTCCTGGCGGAGTACGAATTTACGCTCCAACATAAGCCCGGTGTTGTTAACGACAAGGCAGACCGTCTTTCTCGGAGATCAGACCACAGAGGGGGGGTAGAAAACGACAATTCTGACCGCGTTTTGCTGAAACCGGAGTTTTTCCAAGCAAAAGCTGCTAAAAGGGGACAGATTCTAGTGCAAGGAGAAGGAAATTTGCTTAAACGTATAAGGCAATGCACAGAGAAAGAACCCGAAGTAATGAAAGCGTTAGAAACGCTAAAGGCAGCCCCGGTGCAATTACGCAGAGGAATTGAAGAGTGGAACATAGAGGACGGATTGGTGTTATTCCGAGGATTGGTTTACGTTCCAAACGATAGAGAGATCCGCAGAGAGATATTGGAGTTGTTTCACGACTCTCCACCTGCTGGACATCCTGGACGAGCCAAAACCTTAGAATTGATTTCCAGAAACTATTGGTGGCCTTCGATGACGAAATATGTCCATGATTACGTAGACGGTTGCGATCGATGCAAACAGACAAAGGTTTTCCCAAAACGACCAATGGGACCTTTACAGCCAAATGAAATCCCAGAAGGGCCTTGGCAGACGATCACATGCGACCTTATCGTGGATTTACCGAAGAGTGAAGGATTTGACAGTATATTTGTGGTCGTTGATCGATTCTCGAAACAAGCTCATTTCATCCCCACCGTAAAAGAAGTAGACTCGAAAGGAATTGCCGAGCTATTTTTGAAGAATGTATGGAAACATCATGGAACACCAAAGAAAGTGATTTCGGATAGAGGAACAAACTTCGTGTCTAAGTTCATGGGAGAAGTATCGAAACGATTAGGTGTAAAATGGTCAGCATCGACCTCCTATCATCCCAGAACAGATGGACAGACTGAACGCGTAAATCAAGAAGTCGAACAATATTTGCGCATGTTTGCATCCTACAGACAGAACGATTGGGTGTCTTGGCTATCGATTGCAGAATTCTCACACAACAACGCGATCACCGTAACCGGCCACAGCCCTTTCAAAGTTCTTTATGGATACAACCCCGATTTCACGATATCACCGAACTCCAACTCCCTTATTCCCGCCGCAGATGAGCGAATGAACCAGATGAAAGATGCACGTGATGATGCAGAAAACACTCTAAAGATGGTTAATGATCGAATGAAAAGATTCTATGACCGAGGAGTTGCAGATGCACCGCAGTATAAGAAGGGAGACAAGGTCTTCTTGGACGCAAAGAACATCAAACAACGCCGTCCAAATCAGAAGTTATCAGACCGACGTCTTGGGCCCTTTGAAATACTAGAGAAGACCGGCGAAGTGAACTACAAGTTGAAATTACCACCATCGTATCAGATTCACCCGGTTTTCCACGTAGAACTGCTCACCCCATATCACGCATCCCAATTAGTTCCTCATCCACCTCCGAACCGACCACCTCCAGAACTTGTTGACGAAAAGGAAGAATTCGTTGTAGAAGGCATACTTGATAGCCGATTATTCCGAGGAAAGCTCCAATACCTAGTAAAATGGGAAGGATATCCGAAAGAGGAAGCATCATGGGAGCCAGAAGAGAATGTTAAGAATGCTCCAATTCCTGTAGCGGAGTTTCATCAGAAGAATCCCACGGCTGCCGCTTCGAAATGAATTAGGAATTCTGTCCTTAATACCGCCAATTTCCGAGCTTGGAGAGAAAAGAATATCCGACCTCCATTCATTCGCGATGACGCTCATCCTAGAGAGGGGGTAATGTCACGAGTACCTTTAACAAACCATTATTCTTTCCTCAATCGCCCTAAGAATCCTATGAAGCGCCAACACCCAGCGCCTACGAATGAACCCAAGATACGAGTAAACCTTCCTACGGCAACTATTCCCCTTGCCAGATCAACCAACGTCTTTGAAGTAGTAGAATTGCCCACAGAAGAGGCTGACGATGAAGACAATGATGTCTACTATGAGTTACCCGATGAAGAAGAGTTCTATGACTGTGACTAAACTATGTTTGTTTCAATGTCACGTGACCAGATAAGATTAGATACCAGACTCGATAAGATATGATTAGTAGTTACGATTAGATAAGATAAACATCACGTGATAGAGTCACATGATCCTTCCATGACATTCTACGACCTTCTATGGTACGACTCCGTTTCTATTTTATAATTGGCTAGTTAGTTAGGACTCAGATTCAGTCTCCGTCTCAATAGTAGTATATAGTTAGGACCGTTTGTAGTCAGTAGCTCTTTAGTTCAAACCTCTTGTATCTACATTGTAGCAATCCAGGACGTACTTGCTCATTACCTTTTTCTTGTTGTGATATCCTTGTTTGAGTCCTAGTCTCCGCCCTTGCGTGAAAACGTTATAGGGGTTGTGACACTTGGTGGGTATTGAACAATTTATCATCATGATACTCACTGTATAAGATGCCTTCCAGCACTGTTGCAATTATAACTGCACTATCCAGCGGGATTCCTGCTGACACCATGGCAAAAACAGTTGGGAGATGTGCTTACTACGAGGGCCCCATTATATGTAGAAATTACGAAACATGACCTGTAGTTTCATCCCGTGCGTCAGTGCTCAAGTTCATCAGAGGATATTTTTGGAGGGTGCTAACCTTGCGGAGAAGACAAAACACTTGTCTTGCTAGGAAATGAAGATGAATTGCGAATTAGGATTGGAGGTGATTCGATCCGTGTACAGCTCTGGAGTCGTCGGAGAGAAGGAGACCACGAAGAACTAGATCAAAAAACAGTGAACCACGCACGATACATACTAAGTAATGTGTGATACAGAGCGTCGAGCTCAGGATGCATAAAAGGGAGAGAGAAATTCTACTAGCTATATACCTCAACAAAAATAATCAGAAAGAGATATGCATCATCGATCATCGATGGCAGAAGTTCAACTTACATACTATACAGTGATGCAGTGTCATGGCCATCAGAGATTGAAACATGCGATTAGTACAGCTGTAAAACTTGATTGGATGGAGAGGTGTCCGATAAAAGTGACTGTACTAGTGAGATGTCCATATTAAGAACATCATGAACAACCGAACTTACATATGATGCCATGCCGATCAGAAGTTGAAACATGATTAATGATTTCCCAGTGAAAACAATTCGGACAGACGTCCCCGGCGAATCTACACACACAGTGACAAACAACAAAGTCACAATTGCAAAGTACACCAACTCAGATTACTAATTGTTGGCTTGCACCATGATCGCATCAATTCCAGCTCAACCGGAGTCGCTCAGTGTTCTGAGCCTACCTCTTCGCGCCTCGTTCAACAGTCGTCGCTTTAAACTTGACTAGACTTTCGGAGATCTGAAAAACCGCAGGGCGGTGGGTCACGGAAAACGGGGACGGCACTATTGGACTTTGCTAAGACGCTCAGGTTCGTGGAATATAAGCAGACGAGAGATACCACATCTCAGTGATACCAAGATAATACCATTTTTGATTTTCCCGTGACTCGAAAAGCTATGGGCGCCGTGGTCGGGCACGAGCAAGGTTAGGTGTTCTTGCTCAATCATCAGTGACGCGTCATGCGGTATCAATTCGTGATATCATTGTGGAGACTCTCAGGTGAGGCTGAAAGCATAGACATACCTAAGCCAAGTATTGGGTTTCCATATGTGCTGTGGCATATTGAACGCAACACAGTATCTCTCTGGTGTCTGTGCAAACTGGAGAGGGTGAAAGGATAAAGGCATGGTGATGCCGATGAAGGGCAGGAAGCGTAAATGAACGGTTTGGCGAGAATAAAAATAAATGAGCAGAAAACTCGTAACTCAACTGCGAATAGAAGTAGCGGATAGGGAGCAGAAGGCAGGTAACTTAACGGTTGCCCAGACCAAATGGGAAGACAGTATTCGGTGGGGTATCGTGTTGAGGACCCCAACACCTGTGAAAGGATAATGCGATTCCAGAGCCAACTGACCCAGCACTCGAAGTCCGAGCTTTGATACAGGAAGTGTTCTTCTCTTCAGTGGCTAATGCATCAATATTCAGAGAGTAAGTATCGCGATACATGATCGAGACGACAACAAGTCTAGGTCCTTTAGCTACCTGTCGAGACAAGCCTCGACCAACTAGGCTTCTAGCAGCCTGCACTTGGCCATTGGCGGTGCCCTTTGGCTTCCCACTAGTGACCATCATTGATGAGCTAACCGAGACCGATGCGCTCGAAGAAGTCTGGATGCCGCCTTTGTCGGGAACAAAAGATCATTTACACGTAGTCGAACAGTAGGACCGTGTGTGGCTTTGTATGTGAAGAAATCGGGAAGGTCAAAGAATCGGTATCGGGCGAATATGGCAGGGTCCATGTGCTTCTTGAACCAAAGGATCTTAGGCACCTGTTTGCAAGGTAGAATTAGCAAGGAATACCGAATTCGTAGCTGTTGACATACATTCATGGTTTCGCCAACATAATCCGGGGCAATCGACCCAGTGGAGTTGATGATTTCTCGGCGCGATGGTCTGCCCATATTATGATGTTCCGATCACTGGTCTTTCCAATATCGTTACCCTTGGTCACCATTCGATTGCTCTGAGAGTCCTGCGACGAGATCTTGGCGCCTCTCTCAAAATACAACGAAGGTGGTGTGACCAACGCGAGTCGTGCTGATTGGGTTGCTTTGAGCGGTTTATCGCAGTAAAACAGGTAAAACACTGACATTCATTGATACAGCAGGGCGTTACCTGTATCTAAACCAATCACAGCGTGTTCGCGAATTTTTATACGTCCACCAATCGGCACCCGTCAACCATAAAATAAGTCGTTTTGGTAACTTCATAGGGTCGAAGCCTTGCTGGGGCCTGAAGGAAAGGGTTTGATGTCGTATGCCTAACTATGCTTGTGAGCGCGTCAAGTATGGTGGGTAGTTTGAAGACACATAATGGGAGAGATGTGCCCACATATATGTACCCTTTATGTGCTCCTACAAAGGTCAAATCGATTTATGGTAGGGGCATCAATACAACCGGCACCTATCAGCTTGAGAAGTTGGTCAGGCTGTAGTGTATGGTAGGGTTTCCGGTCTGCATCGTAATGCATGAAACCGCCCATCAGCACAAAGAAGCTGTGCGTCTGAGTCCACGTATAATCTAAGGATGTACATGAGGAAAACGTCACATATGGTTTTGAACGCACGAATCCAACTTGCCCTCAGATTGCTCTGAAACACAAGCCTTGAACAGCTTTTTGAATGGCTTCGCGAGAGCATGAGTTCCCCCATATATTGATGTGGACACTGGAGTAGTGACTAGTAGTATGAACTACCGAAGAAACACGAGTACAGATGACAGTTCACCTTCGGGATGCGCTACGAGAAGCTGGGTGCTATCATGATCTTTCGATGCAGGCGAGCCATGAGGAAAGGTGTTCGGGTTGCAAGATAGAATGTCGAGTTCACCTTTAACATATTGCTTCTATGGACCTATGATCTTAGAACGTGGATGGGGAGCTGTTGGAGGAAGATATCCGTTTCAGAAAGCACGACTCACTTTGGGACTGCCCCTGCGGTTGAGGAACATTGAAATACCCTGATTCCTTGAACTGTTTTGTGACCTGACGAGCGCTGATCCACTGGCGCCTGGCCCATGTGACGATCAGTTCAGGAGCGATGAGTGCCATTAACATGATCCCAAGTCGCCGCCGTATAATACGAAGGGGACTGTCCTTGGAACTTGGAATATTGGGGTGAATGGCACTATAGATGCATGCGAATAGGGTGAGGACGCAGCTGGAGATGATGTTCCATAGGGTTCTGATAATGAATAATGGGGCTTCAGAACTGTCGCTAGTAGTAGCAGGTGAATTTGTAGTAGGTCCCTAATGTCCGCGCGTAAGCCAGGACCACTGTATAGCATAGACAAGCAAAATGACGGACAAAGTACATACGAACAGACTAGATGTAAAGTAGGTAGTGTCCAACATAGGGCTTAGCCCCAACGGACAATAAACAAAGATCTAAAAAAAAAAAAATTTTGTAGTAGGTGCAGCTTGGATTACTCCAACGGAGTGGAGGAAGATGCAGAGTAGTAAGTGCATTACCGGAGGGTGGAGATATTGCAGTCTGTGTATAGTACATCCTGTCCACTATCTGTATTTTACTGGCGAGCGTCATCTCAAGGTAGTACAACGATACAATGAGGCTAGGGTTTGCCTGGTGTTTGCAACATGGCAAGTGTAAGGGAAGGTGTCGTGCATAAGTACTAGTAGCATCTCAAATTGGCAATTCACTGAAGGCAGAGGCTGTGCCACGTTAAGCTCAAGTAGACACGTAGTACTACCCCAGGAGAAGTGGCGAAAGGGTCCTCATATACATACCTGGACCGTTCTCTGGTACACCTGGAACGACCAGCTTCGATCACTGCCCACGTAGCCTTCGCTCAGTTTACATGTCGTGCCGTCACGGACTCACGGTTATAAAGCTCCATTCCCTCATAATGATGACCAGGTTCGTGCTGCTTACTCTTTTCCTCTCCAAACCACTTGTTTCTCCTCAAGGCGGTCGTGCATTGACATTCCAAAGTATCACTCCCGAATCAGCACATAGCAGCACATATCCCTCAAATCAAAAGCCCAGCGTACAAAAACAACACAGCTTATCGCTCAAGCTACGAGCTGTAAGGCTGCGATATAAAATTCATCCAATGTCTGATGATCACCGCTAACTTGGTCGACTTTTAAGAGCGAGATCTACCGCAGCCCTTATGCATGCGTCCTCTTGGGAAGGAGCAGCCTTCGCATCGATCTCGATACCTCTACTCATGGTTTTCAGTCAGTGCTTGACCACTGTCCCCTCAGTCATCCAGATCGTCCCGCAGCGCTCTCCAACCTTGCCCACGCGGTTCTCTGTGGCTATGTCAAGAACATCCGAACTGATATCAACCATACCCTCTTCTGCTCTGCACTCGACCCTCGTCCCCCGGAGCACTTTGATCATCTGCTATCTCAAACTCTGCCAGGCTCTCCGACATTGTCATTCACATGAAAAGGGCCCTGCTGATCTGTGCCAAGCTATCGAGCTTTCTCGCCACGTCACTTTGTGTAGAAGGGAGCTACCTTCATCAAATAGTGCTCGACACCCGATACCAACAACACACTACATGCGAACCAGATTTCTTCGAGCCAGGGTGGTGTGGCTCAATCCGCGGCAATACCGGGACGCAAAGGAGGCACACACTACATGCGAACCAGATTTCTTCGAGCCAGGGTAGTGTGGCTCAATTCGCGGCAATACCGGGACGCAAACGGAGGTAATTACCACCACCACCACCACCACCACCACCACCACCACCACCACCACCACAATTGCCACACGCATCATTGAGCAACCGCAATGGACGTGGCCTACTTCTCAAGATATCACCCTTACTTATTAAATGCAGCAGACGCGCCCACGGAGAAAAAATGTTGTTATTTCCAGCGAAACCGGCTCAGGGAAAAGTTCTGCCATCAATGCAATCATGCAAACACCGCATACGAAGACCTCTGGCAATGCAATGGGATGCACTTTTATCTCTGAATGACGCTGTATATGCACACAAAGTGTCAGAACGCAACTGGAAACGATGCCCCACAGGGTTCTATGGTTTACGCGTGATGATGACGAGGCTTCAGAACTGTAACTAAGGGCAGTTATATTAGTAGCAGACGTGGCCTAGATAACTGGAATGATGAGATAGAGGATCATGCAGAGAAGTAAGCGCATGTTTGGATGCCTTGGGTATGGAGCAAGTTTGATAATGTATACTGAACGTCCTGGTCACAATTAGCATTTTACTGGCGGGCATCATTCTACGGCAGTACAATGAGGCCCTGACAGCAGGCTTGCCTAATGGCAAGCGCAAGGGAAGTGTTGTATATCAGTAGCATCGCAATTCACTGCGTGCGTGAACAACACATACCAGCCAGATCAAGATGATCAAGATCAGCTCTACGCCTAAACTGTCACCACCTGGGAAGCACGGAGACTGGGTTGCATCGCGCCCATTGATGACCCGGCATGCAGCCTCCACCAGGTTCCCGATCCATCTTTGAGTGGCACAGTCGTAGTGGAGCATCAAGAGTCATCTGTTACTGATCTTCCGATGTACCATATTAGCGCCAACGAGGCCCTCATAGCTCAGGAGCAGCTGTGGACGGACATTATGCAACTCGCACAAGGGCAAGGTGCCCGATCATCCTTGTCAATGTGTTGGACGTTGTCGATATTGTCTGAATAATTTTGACATGACCTAGAATTTCGACCTTCGGGACCTTTTGGGACACTGGAGATGGTCACCCACACAGGCGGAGGACCGATTCTGTAACATGCGAAGTGAGTGGAAAGCAAGATACAACAATAAAAGGCTGCTCGGAGTTCGTCAGTTCGACTTGTTGCGACTCGGAGATTGTCCATCTCCATGAGCGGTACGTCAGGTAGATGCCTGTACAAGTGCGTTCAGATTATTTGGTGCATCACTTTTTGCACATGAAGGAGGAGAAGGAGCACTATGCGATATACCAATGATTGATACACGAGCAGAGATTAGTAGGAACATGAACCCACATTGAGCATTTATGTGTCACCGTAGTCTTCGTGGGGTGCCTTGCTTGTTGGCACTTGTGTTGTGCCCAGAGCTGGGTATGGCAGTGAAGCTCATTTCATTTCCGTGGACAGTCCAAGAATCTCTGGAGTGATCTTGTCTTACCACGACACAACATTCATCGTGTAAATAGCCTAACAAAGAAGTCGGGGAGCGTCCAACATCAACGAATGACTGGGGAGCACACCTCATTCAAAATGTCACCAATCCAGTCTCATACAAAACAGGTGTCTCCGTACCACGCCAGGGTTCATCTCCTGTTCGCAAATATATCAAGAACACGCTGGAGCTGATTTCAGCACACACCAGATGGAAGCAGAAAATACAGGGAATGAAGCGCTGAGAATCAACCTGCGCAGGTCGAAGCGAGGTCTCCTCATTGCCGGCGGGAAGGTTCTAAAACTTCCACGACTAAATGGTGAGCGCCTGGTTTCTACAAGGCCTGTATGTTCCTCGTACTTGACGTCGGATTTTGCTCATGCCTTACCTTTAAGGTCCCATCAGCATGCTAAAAACGCAGCGGGTCGGGAATAAAAAATGTCGGCTACCGATCACAGTACTATTGCTGCAGAAGGGAATCAAGATATCTCGTCCAATCATCGATCCAGCATGGCGTGGTGCCCCAAACCGAGGCCCGGGACGCAGAGAACCCGATTATGATACGCCTTAGCAAGCAATTCACACAGATTCGTGGAGGGACGATACCTGGCGTCCTGCACCGCCTACAGAATTCTTGGTGTGAACTTTGGGGACGATGCAGAATGCCAGGTATGGTGGCTAGTTGGAAGACGGGTCACGGACAGATGACTCGCGGGCAAAGCCATGGCACCGCATGAGGAAAGGAAAGCGAGGAGAGACAGTTGATGTGCAAGGAGGCAGATATTGTGCGCCTATGCATATGTACCTTGTATCAGCTCGTCAAAAATAAATAAATCTAAAACGCCAGCTGTACACTCCCATCATCCGCATATTCGACTCCCTACCTGAGAAAAATAGGGCATGCACTCACCATATTCTCCTTCTCACTCACTCACGTCCTCTATGAGTCTGACCCTCATATTCTCCTCCTTCGCTCCTCTCGCAGCCGTCGATGGCGAGGTGTGCTTCGCCAAAGACGACGACGAAAGCCTGCCAGGGCAAACGGTTTGATACAAGAGGTATTAGTGTAGGTACTAGGCAAATAATCCACGTATCTTCCTTTCCTGTAACACAATGTTTGGATGCAGAGCATTGATCTCTGAATAGCAGAGACGAACTCTGCACATTGGGTCGCATCCAAAGGTGACCACCTCCTCGTTGATTTGGAGTGCTGCCACTTGTTCATTCGTCGTCCACTTCATTAGCTGTAGCGTACCAAAGAATCCAATTTTGCTGCCGTCCATGTCGGGTTTGTTGAACTTCATGAGCAAGTTCAAGCAAAACTTTGGTTTGACGACTCCTACTAGTAGGCGTCGCTATAAGCGTTTACATAGAGCCAGACGGAGCGCGGTTGCTGTGTAATAGATTCACTTTTCCAAAAAAAAAACTTTGGTTTATTTGGTTCACGTGTGACGTCACAGATGCAGATCATGTGATCGCATCATCCTCTAAGTCAAGAGGCGTGCGATGGAGAAAGCCGAAACACCAACACTTTGCTTACGGTAAGCAAAAACCTTATTTTCAGCCACTTTGGTGTTACATCGTCTCGTCGTTTGAACTTCTCGACAGCGTCGTCAAATCTTATTGAAATCTTTCCGCGACCCGGGGGAGGTGGTGGTTATATGTACCTTAGAGTAGTTCTAGGTACATAGATTAATAAATTACTTATGTTATTGCTGGACTCCCCTGCAAAGTGAATATTTTGGTTTTTTTTTCCGGCTGCACGTGAGTTCGCGATTCCACGTGACGATTAATTAATGAGTGTCATATGTCCTGGAACGCATCACTGCGTCAAGCTTACTACCATATGATGTACCCAGCCCATTACGAGTCTTGGTTTCCCGTGGACTCTCAAGAATCAGACTTGCAAAGCAGTTATGCTTCTCAACCCATTGACTTCAATCAGTTTTCATACCAGTTTGATCCTTCTCAATTCACGCACAATGATCCGAGCCTCAGTCCGATTGATATTAATGCGTATTCTCTTGATGATCTAGCGCCAGCAGCTTCCATCAACTCTAATACCCCCATTCTGTTTTCTCATGCACTGCCATTACCCATTGGTCAAACAGGAACACGATTGAAGAAAGCTCGTAAATCCGCATAGTCAGTTTGTTTGTTTCATTTTCTTCGCATGCTTTCACGATCGCACATACAAGACTCTCGCTCGCTCGCTATGATTCTGCTTTCTTACACTTGCTATCTCATGTTCTCGCGGATTTCGTAGGTTCCAATTGCACAGTATTACTCAGGAATCAATATACACATGTTTCTGTCTCATTATATTGCATACGACGCGTAAACGACGCGTGAATATCGAGACGCGTCTCCATGTACCAGTGAAATTTTCAAACATTACAGAATTACTCAATTTGGCCATGTGACCTCACGTGAGGTCACTGTAACGGTGGTGGTGGTGGGTCGCCGAACTAAAAGTGTTAGTGTCTGGAACTAACCGATCGCACGCCTCTTGCTCTAAGTAAGTAATAGTATTCCACTCGACTCTCGATTCTCGAAACGATCCAATGGATCCATTGTCTATTACCAGCTGACACTACGAGTATGACATCGCATGAATATGACAAGTATGAAGGCAAATTCCATGAACAAGATCTATAAGTGCGGTACCAGCGTAGTCCACACCACCGCCCTGTAGGCGTTAAGAGGAAGATGGTGTAAAGTTGTGACCATGAGTACCAAGAGGATGGCACGGGCCGTGATGTACAATATGAGGGACACAAAAAGAGTCAGAAGAGTCACGACATCCCCTGCGAAATCGACTACACATGGGAGAAGCATAAGAAAACAAAGACCAGGTATGGTAGTTATAGCGACAGCACTCATGCGCCATAGGACTTGTTCCTGGTATGTCTGGAAGGCGAAAAACCATACCATACAATGGATGCCGCCGAAGATGGTTGCCATAAGCAATGTAACAAGCATGAGCACCGACTTGTCCAAGCCATCTAGTATGATGCTGCCATCAAATGTTGGCACTCGAAACTTTCGAGATGTGGGAATATGGGGCGCGCCCACCACTTCATTAATTGACGTGATGATTGTGACGATGATTGCAACGGCGATATTTCTAAACCTGGTGGAGTGATGTGACTCGTCAACACTAAGGAAGACAGAATCAGCAGCGGCATAATTGATTGAGGCGCAAGCATACTCAGTAAAGTAGCTCTCTGGTGACTCAGTCGACTTCCAGTAGACCGGATATGGACATCGCACGCCGAGAGGCTTATTCCACCACACAGCGTAAGTCAGGAAATTGAGAACTGCAAAAGCGAGCGTCCCCACTTCAAGCTGGGTGGTTTCGAGGTGATAGATGGCACGGGCGATGAGCTGCATAACAAACCAGGCCACTTGAAGGATGATTAATCCTTTCGATATCACATTGCCTTTGCTCTTGTCGTTGATCTGCTTTCCCGTTAGTTTAGGGGCCTCGATAAACCCTTCACGTATCAGCCGGAGAATGTGATTAGGTTCTAGTGTATGGTAGGGCTCCCCGTTCACATAAAGCATGAAACCACCCATCAGCACAAAGAAGCTGTGCGTCTGAGTCCACGCGTAATTTAAGGATGCGCATAAGTCGACATTTGGGTGAGCACGAATCAGGCTTACCTTCAGATTGCTCTGAAAAATGAGTCTGGACCGACCTTTTGATCCACATCGCAAGATCACCAGGGATGTGCCAAACAAGCACTAGTGCACGCTTTACAAGGTCACCAGGGGACTTCCAAACAAACTATAGAAGATAAACTCAGTTGTATAGAACCAACTGTATATATAATATGTACCTATAGAAGATAAACTAGGTAGCTCGTTAGTATCTGTACTAGTAAGTAACAAATGTATCTCACCTCAGTTGTATAGAACCAACTGAGGTGTGTTTAGCGTATGTGAAGTCTAAACAATGAGCGTGATTATGTAAGTGTATGATTGAACGTCCGCGCTATCTATTGATAACGACGTTTGACCTTCAACACTCCCCTTCAAACGGCGGCGCGGAGACCAAGCTCGGACGCGAAATGTTTGGCCTTGATGTTGGGGAGCGCTTTGGTAAGTGTATCTGCCACCATACTATCAGTGGGACAATAGAGAAAACTAATAGAACCTTGTTCAACAGAAAAACGAATAAAATGATAACGGATGTCAATGTGTTTGGTGCGTGCGTGGTAAGATCCATCCTTCGTCAACGCTATGGCTGATTGATTGTCGCAGTAGAGGGTCGTTGGGTGCTCGAGTGGATGAAAAACCTCGGAGATGAGACGTCGGAGCCAGAGGATCTCTTTCGCAGTATGTGTTGCTGCTACATACTCTGCTTCTGCCGTCGAGAGTGTTACTAACTCTTGTTTCCTCGACCCCCAGAGTATTGCTCCCCCGTCTACGAGCAGCGCGAAGCCAGTAATTGCTCGCCGATGTTCTTGGGAGGCACCGTCTGCGTCTGCGTAGCCGAGGAGTCCGCTCTTTGTCGTTCCGAAGGTAAGTGCCCACTTCTTCGTGCCCAACAAATAACGATATACTCTCTTCACCCCTTCCCAGTGTGCCCAGCCAGGGTTATCGGCGAATTGTGCCAGGGTTGAAACTGCGAACACGACGTCTGGACGTGTTCCCACTGCCAGGTACATCAACGACCCGAGCGCGGAACGGAATGGGACTCGCTTCATCTCAGCGATCTGCGTTGTCGTAGTGGGGGATTGGTCCTTTGTGTACTGCATACTTGGGTCCATAGGCACCGCTGCGGGTTTAGCGTCGATGAAATTGTACTTCGTGATAATAGCTTCGACGAAGGACTCTTGGGACAGCGAAATGGTACGTGCTTCGCGATTTCGAGTGACTTTCATACCTAGTAACCAACTGATAGGTCCTAGGTCAGTTATTTTGAATCGCGATGCGATTTCGACCTTGAACGCTTTGATTAGCTCTTTCGAGCTGCCGGTTATGGTGCAGTCGTCAACGTGTGCTGCGAGGATGAGTAGGTCTTCTCCTATGTGCGCTGTGAACACTCCCCAGTCACTTTCCATCCGTTCGAACCCTAGCTCAGCGAGTTCTCCACATAAACGTTTGTACCATTTTAACGCGCCTTGTTTAGATCCATACAGCGCAACTCGAAGCTTTGCGACTTTGTCCTTCCCTCCAATGTCAGCTCCTGGTGGTAGCTCCATATAGATCTCTTCGTCGGCATCCAGCTTGCCGTTCAAGAATGCGCTGTGGAAATCGAAGACATCAACGTCCCAATCTTGGCGTGTGGCGACAGCAAGGATCAGTCTCAATGACGCGAGACGAGCCACAGGTGCGTAAGTCTCGTAGTAATCAACACCATAGACTTGCGTGAAGCCTCGTGCCACCAGCCGGGCCTTATACTTATCGATTTCTCCTGCAGCGTTCCTTTTAATCTTGAAGACCCACTTGCAGCTAACAATGTTCTTGTTCTTGGGCTGTTGGACAATGTCCCAGGTACGTGCTTCGTCGAGACTCTTTAGTTCCGCACTGACGGCGTCTTTCCAGTTCGCCCAATCAGATCGTGTCTTCGCATCTTCAATAGTGCTTGGTTCCATGCCTTCGGCCTCGCTCATTCCCGCGAACATCGCATAAGCGGTAGGTTCTTCGTCAAATCCCAATTCACTTCCTAACCCTTCTCCAGATGCTCCCATACCTCTGCTATCTTCTTCTCTCTCTTCCTCTACCCTCTGCATGCCTCTAGGGATAATTGGGTCGCCATCTCTTCCATCGTGAGTACCTTCTCCGCTGCGTAGCCTGCGCATATATGGTGATTCTGTCCGCTGACGAGTGGATCGTCTAGGGCCGGGTGGCTGATGCTCGAAGTTTGATCCTAGTGGATCGGGTGCTGGAGCTTCTGTGCTTGAGGTAGGGGTTTGGGCAGTGTGAGGAGTTGCTGGCTGATTACCGTTTGTAGTTTCGCTCTCCTCCTCAGGCCGCAAGCTTCGCTGACCCAATGCAGTCCCAACCTGTCTCTCAAACGAGATGTTTCGTTCGACAGCGACCGTTCGACGATCCTCGAGGTAAACTCGATGTGCTCCACTCTCAGCATCGAATCCTACCCACCGGCCTTCACGTGCTCTCATATCCAGCTTTGTTCGAGTGTCGTCATGTACCCATACACGAGTGCCCCAGACAGGTAAGTCTGCAAGGTTTGGCTTCTTACCATACAGCATCTCATATGGGGTCTTGCCGTCTAGCGTGCGCGTGGCTGTGCAGTTCTTTACATAGACCGCATGCATGATAGCTTCTCCCCAGAGGAATTTCGGCAGTCCGCTTGCATGCAGGACTGCACGGACTCATTCAATGAGGGTCCTGTTCAGCCGCTCGGCGACACCATTGTGTTGTGGTGTGTCGTGAGTGGTAAGTTTTCGTTCTGTACCTTTAGCGCGAAGGTGTTGGCTGAATTCATCGCTAAGGTACTCTCCACCACGGTCCGAGCGTAAGTGCTTGATATTGGCCCCATGCTGAGTCTTCAGCCATGCTTCGTAAGTCTTATAAGACCCGAACGTGTCCGATTTTGCTGATTGAAGGTATAGGGAAGTATAGCGGGTATGGTCATCCGTGAATGAGCAATAATAGCTCTTGCCACCTTGTGTCTGGGTAGGAGAGGGTCCCCACAGATCACTGTGGACCTCGTCACTGAGATTCTCGTGTCGTTTTGGATCCCGTGAGTCCCCGATGGGTTTCCGTGTTGCTTTTGCATACTCGCATGATTCACACTGGCCCATAGTCTCGTGTGTAGGGTCTAGCTTGATGCCGTCAATCATGCCCTTTACCAGCATCTCGCGAATGGATGATGGTGCTATATGGGCCATACGCTTGTGGAGTTCCTCCATGGTCAAGATTTTGGGTGTATTGGTGACCCCCGCGAATGAGGTAAGTGGACGCCGTACTCGATACAAGCCGTTTCTAACGGGAACTTCGCCTAATAGCTTCTTATTGGCATCGAAGATCTTGCAAGATTCATCACGGAAAAGTGCTGCATACCCAGCAGAGGTGAGTCGGCTGATTGAGACGAGTGTTACTCCCATTGATGGTGCATATAGAACATTCGTTAACAGGATACGAGTTTTGCTTTTGCCATTTGGAAGTTCGATGGGTAAATCACCCCTGCCTATGGCTTCGAAGGTGCGTTTGTCAGCGGCTTGGATGGGGTGCGGGGAAATTGACTTGAAGTTGATAAAGCGATCTCGATAAGGGGACATATGCTGTGAGGCTCCGCTGTCATAAAGTTCGACAGTGGTGCTAGTTGCTGCTCCTGCGCTAGCGGGTGATGCATCTTCCACTGTTGCAAGCCAGACACCATCAGGTTCGTCTTTCTTCTCGTTAGCTGTGTTTGCTCTCTGGCCTGACTTCGAGTTCTCGCCCCCAGACTTGTTCTTCTTCCCGTGCGACTTCCAGTTCTTTGGTCCCTGACCAGCTTTTCCACCACCCTCTTCCCAGCAATCCTCCTTCTTGTGGCCGTTCCAGCCGCAATTATGGCAGGTAATGGGGTTTCTCGAGTTTCGGCCTTTCCATCTCTTGCCGTCTGCTTGGAAAGCAGCATCCTCGTTCTTCAGCTTCGACCTTCCACCATCCTGTAGTGCGAGCCGGTCATACTCGTCGAGGATAAGACCCATTAGGTCATCGGAGGTAAGAGTCTTCTGATGGAGTTTGATACTTGATGCAACGGATGTTAATATCCCATTATAGCTTCGGGGTAGTGACACAAAAATGATATTAAATAGGTCCTCGTCGGATATGGGTTTTCCCATTGACGCAAGTTCTTCGCGGATTAGCGTGATCTTCTCGATGTGGGTCCGGGCATCACCGTTTTCTTTGAGCTTCATCTCCCCCAGCTTTCGCCGCAACTCAACACTGACAACTAGTGACCGCTGCTCAAATTGAGCCTTGAGCGTGTCATAGTAGTCCTTTGCTGTTGGCTTTGAGAGAAGCTTGACAAATAGGCTGTCTGGCAACACGACAGCAATTTGCTGTTTGACCACGGCATCTTTTTCGAGCCATTCTGCAAGCTCCTTCTCATAAGTCTGCACTGCTTTGATCTCGTCTGGTGATGATGGTAACCACCCAGCGGATTTCCCGTCAGCCGGATTCGTCGGTTTTGATACCGTCCCGGTGAGGTGCCCCATGAGCCCTCTTGCTGACAATGAGAGTTCGAGTCTGCCTTTCCATAGAGGCCAGTCTTTTCCTGAAGCATCTAGCTTTGGAACCTTCAAGAACTCATCTCCTAACTTTGTAGTGAAGGACATAGTGCAGCTTTGATTGGTGAGCTTTCGCGTAAAATTTTCTTCCGAGTTTCAGAGCGCAGGGCTCATAACCTATAGAAGATAAACTCAGTTGTATAGAACCAACTGTATATATAATATGTACCTATAGAAGATAAACTAGGTAGCTCGTTAGTATCTGTACTAGTAAGTAACAAATGTATCTCACCTCAGTTGTATAGAACCAACTGAGGTGTGTTTAGCGTATGTGAAGTCTAAACAATGAGCGTGATTATGTAAGCGTATGATTGAACGTCCGCGCTATCTATTGATAACGACGTTTGACCTTCAACACAAACACCAGTACAGATAATATACGTTTAGCAAGCACTGCGAGGGGGCGAAGGAGGCGATTTCCACGTTGCTCATGTGCTTCAACAGACTCCTTATCTAAGGACGTGTGTGGTGAGTCGTTAGACGTAGAGTCTCTGAAAGTACGATTCACCTTTGAGCTGCTCCTGACGAACATTGGGATACCCCAATTCCTTGAAGTCTCTTGTAACATCGCGAGCGCTGATCCACTGGCGCATAGCCCATGTGACGATCAGTTCAGGAGCGATTAGTGTCATTATCATGATGCCAAGTCGCCGTCGTAGGATACAATTGGGACTATCCTTGGGACTCGGAATATTGGGATGGATGGCACTATAGATGCATGCAAATAGAGTGAGAGCGCAGCTGGAGACGATGTTCCATAGGGTTCTGGTCGTGAATGATGGGGCTTCAAAACCGCCGCTAATAGTAGTAAGAGTAGTTGTATTTGTAGTTGGTGCAACAGCTTGGATTACTCTAACGAGGTAAAGGAAGAAGCAAAGAAGTACTAAGCGCATTATTGGATGTCACTTTGGGGTGGACACCATCCTGCTCACCATTTGTACTTTACTTGCGGATCCCATCGCAGTACAATATGAAACCATGCTTGCCTGGTGTTTGCAGCATGGTAAGTGCAGGGGAGTGTTGTGCATAAGTAGTGTACGTAGTAGGGGACCCGGGGCGGAGTAGCAGCCACAGCTTAGTCAGCTACTCAGCTTCGGGCTTTGTCGTAATGTGGTGCTCTCTGAGTTTGCTCTGAGTCACCACTTCTTGCCTCGCTCGCGATACGCAGGCACACAGTTGCAGATACACCGCTCCAGTAGCATCGCAAACTTGCAATTCAGTTCGTGTGTGAGCAAGTTACTGAGACTTTGAGCTCAAGCGAACCAAGGTCCAACAGAAATCTACATCAGCTGTCTCCCACTATGATGTAACGCACCTCTGAAAACTCCTTGCAAGGCTGGCAGTTTCAACGTCCCCTCTGTCTTTTCATTGACAGCTGCCATGTGGAGTTGCAGCGCTTGCCTTGTCACAACGCTACAACACCATTGGTGGCATAGTATTATATTACATACAGCACTGACATGTGTCCACCGTCCCCAGCTTGCAGCGTGCGCAAGAAATGTCAAACACTGGTAATGATTCACTTCAGTACATCCCTTAAACTTGAAAACCGATGTTTCACTATTCCAATCGCAGGCTTCCACCCGCCACTATAATTTAGTGCAACTCACTTGTCGACTTCCTGGATCAGATCAACAAATTCAAAAACTGTGGCCGCATAGGTCGATCAGATGCTCTGTTGCTTTGAGACTGCGGCGCATTTGCTATACACCCACAACGAGATTTACGAGCGAAAATTCTCTCGCATCAATGATGGCAGGTGTGGTCATCAATTGTGCTGATTATAGGTTGTTCAAGGGAGGAGCGGCGAGCGGTTGTTGTTGGATTTCGGAGCTTGCATCGGATAAAATGCGAGCGCAATCGGAGCTTCAGATTTTTGTAAGACTCCACAGGTATCTGACGGACCAGTTATTTCTATTACCGTAGTATAGGATAAATACTAAGTACGAAGAGAATCGAATAGATCGTCTTATCACTCGCTTTGCGTCGTATTTCTATAGTTGTTACATTCAAGTTGTATACCCCCAAATAACTGACACTTTGATACACCCGGAGTACCTAAATGAACCGCACCGTAGCAACACAATACCTTGTATCCACTCATCGGCGCCCGCAAGTCGATCACCACAGCATTGAAGGCTTGCTGGCGCATCAAGAACGGGGATGAAGCCCAACTAAAGGTGTACATATTAGCGTCTGTTTTAATGGCGTCTAGATGCGATAAACACTTCTCCCTGTTTGAAACCAGTTGCAACAGTGATGACCCTAACGCGTGTCCAATGGCAGGATTTAATTACCTTTCCTACGGTCAATTTCCGTCAAGCTGGATCGTTGTTTTCATCAAAGGTATATATATATAAAATACTGCCAGCATGCAAAATTTTCAGTTGACCCTTCTTTCTTAGCAATCCTGGAGCAATCATTTATGTTACTCCCGCGCGTCCCATGGACAGAAGACGACCGACCATTTCCAGTCATCTACGCTTCCCTCGGCGCGTAGACTTCCCGGCCCCGGAGACTCACCACGTCGAGGACGATTCAAGTTTACCCCGGAATGTGTGGTGATATAACTATTTCGCCACGCACTCTACAACACAGCAGCAAAAAAGCAACATTGCTTCCCCTTCCAATGACAGGATGTTGTCGCCCGAATGCCAGTCGGCATATCTAGCAAAAAATAGCATTACCTTCCCAGTATTATAGTTTGTGCTGCCATCGAAATGCTGGAACTCATTATCAAGATATGACTCTCGACGTCATTCTCGTACGTACTCAACCTTTTCTTTTACATACACAATCACTCCTCGTTACATGCCTTATACACGTTCACCTTTGATTCTCCGTCTCAATCAGTGTATTAACTCCTTTCCCCGTCGAATAATCTCCCTCAGTCTTTTATCCAAGACTGAGGTGAGCTCTCTTATTCGTAGTTCTACGTACATCTTCCTGACTATTACCCTACCTAGTCCCTTCCCCATTCCTAGGTATGATCCAAGACTGAGTCCCTTCCCCGTTCCTAGTCCGAGCCTCTTCGATTGTGAGACTCATGGTGCTGTGGGGGATACTTATTGACATTGACATTGAATCGAGAAATTGAGTCAAAGACTGTGACAGTGATCGCCGAGGGCATTCTCGATGATCGATTGACTTCATAGACGCTGGGGAAGCCATAGCCGGCAACGGCAAAACCGAGTGTAGAGAAGCGTGCTCACGAAAGTACTTTTCGCTCGACTGGATGAGAATATCGAGGTCGGCCATCACGCTCGAGGCGCCCTATAATAGCTTCATTTCCACCAGAAGAATGACAAGAGGAACTACAAATGCGGCACCAGATTGCTCCACGACGCAGCGTTGTAAGCTCCAGGAGGAAGATTACGTAGAGTAGTGACCATAAGTGTCAGGGGCATGATACGTGCTATCATTTGCAACGTCATCCAAATTGGAATAACTACCGAGGCCAGCACATCTTCAAGGATTGAATCTGAATCAGCCAATAACTCCACAATGCACCCAGCTCGAAGGCTAAGCGGCGTAGGTGCGCAGACTATGACGACGGAACTGATGCGCCATGGGACCTGTTCCTGATATGTCGGGAAGGCGTAAAACCAAGCGATACAAAGGATACTGCCATAGACGATCGCCATAAGCAATCCAGCACACCCGAGAAATATCCCGTGCGAGCAGTCTAAGTTAATGCTACCATCAAATGTTGGAACCCGAAGCTTTCGAGATGTGGGGGTGTCATACACGACCATCGATTCGTTAAATGCGCAGGTGACCACACGCAAGATCTCAACAAACGCGTTATTGTCGTCATCAAACACGCTACGGCCGATATACTCCGGAGCGAAACACATGGAGGAGTAAACGTGCTCGTGAATGTGGTCTTCTGGTTTGGACGCGGTCGAGTTCCAGTAGATTGAATGAGGACTTTGAAACATCGAAAGGCTTGTTCCACCACACTGCGTAAGTGACGACGCTGAAAACCGCAGAAGCGATAGTCGCCACCTCAAGCTCGGTGGTTTCGACGTGATGAATGGTGCGGGAAACGAACTGCAGAGTAAACCACGCCACCTGGAGGATAATAAATCCCTTGGATATCGCAGTCCCTTTGCTCTTGTCTTGGATCTGCTTTGCCGTGAGGATAGGGGAATTAATACACCCTTTACGTATCAGCTCGAGAAGTTCGTCAGGCTGTAGTGTGTGGTAGGGTTCCCCGTCCACATAAAGCATGAAACCACCCATGAGCGCAAAAAGCTGTGCGTCTGGGTCCATGTATAATCCAAGGATGAATGTGAGTCACAAAATGGACAAGAGCACGAGCCAGACTTACCTTCAGATTGCTCTGAAAAACAAGCCTTCAACCATTTTTTGAATCGCCCCGCAAGAGTCTGAGTTCCTGTCCTCTCCTGCGGTACAGGAGTATAATTGGCAAAGTAAAAAAC